>JAVQJL010104122.1:0-16692 GCA_036024295.1 Nannoperca obscura
CCCCCCCCCCCCCCCCCCCCCCCCCCCCCACGCTTGAATATTTCAACATAGCTATAAAAGATATTAATAACACCACAATCTTATCCATAACGACTAAAAACTGCCTCTGGGTGACCAAAGGATACTGATTCTTGAATCTCTTTGGAGGACAACATAAACACATCTTCTCTCGTTTGCTACTGCTCCTCTATCATGCACGGATGTTCAATAACACAGTAACACAATTAAAACCAAACCAGCACGTGCAGGGTGGTAGACAGCTAATGCTAGCTTGGTTAGCCGTCAAGCTGGCTCTCAGAAAAAAGTAGATCCCTCTCTAGTTAGCTACAACAGCTAATGGAGGGGACTACTTTCTGCGTTGACTCTCGGTCAGACACAGCGACAAGCGTTTGAAATCATATATGTAACCGCGACAAATGTTACGTCACGTTTCCCTAAAGCTCTCCAACAGACGTGCTGACTGCAAAGTATTGTGATGACCCACAGAAAGAATGACCTGGTTGGACCTCATGATGTGGCCAACACTGAAAATATATCTCTGTGTTTGTGTCTCTGTGTTGGTACCATGAAGCTCTCCTCCTGCTCCAGCCACCGCTGGTCGTCCTCCATCTGCTGTTGCTGCATCATCAGCCTCTCCTCCATCAGAGCGTGGCCTACACATCCACTGTCCTGTAGAAAACATGGGTGTTTAAATGTTAACTGTTGGTAGTTTTTACACAAGTACAAAATGGGATAAACAGGTTTAGGACAGCAACACGATCACCTCAATGACTTTTGCGTGCGGACAAGTGATTGATTGAACCGTGTGATGATCTTAAATATGTAAGAAAAAGTATTGCAGGTATAAAATTGCCATTTTAAACATTCTCCTCCCTGCAGTTACTTTACTCCCTGCTTGAAAAAAACTACTTCGCCACATGGTTTTAGTGCCAGCACCTCACTACTGCAATGTCACAAGCTATGTTCAATCAAAATGAAAAGTAAATTACAGGAACACATTTGAAAGTTGAGACCTGGGTTGTTTCAACTGCCAAACGGAAAAAAACCTGTTTTCAGTTACATTACTTAGATGTCATCCTCAGGACTTTAAAAGCCGGATGGAGCTTGAAGCAAGGTGACAGGTGAAGATGTGTGTGTATACCTCCATGTTAGGGCTCCACAGTGCAGTGTGTTCAGGTCTGTGTTGATTCCAGGAATCAGTAGTAGGGTAGCTGCCTCCTACTCCACCATGGGCTGACGGCTGGAGGGAGACAGAAAGAGACAGACAGAGGGGGACTATTTACAACTATTTACCTTTTGTATCAAATGTAACTATAACTCAGTTAGTTCCTAGTGTTTTGTTTCTGCTCCCAAAACCTTGTTTGGACGTGAACTGAATGCAATAAAATAAAGAACTGAGAACATTTGTGAAATGCATAAAAACGTACTAAAGGTACTAAAGGTATAACACAAACGAAGGTTACAAGAGGGTAAGTTGACTGTTATTTCCTTAAGAAAATACATCAAACTACCAAATTTCATAGACTCATATAATGGTTCTCTAAATCAGAGTGGATACTCAAGGAACCATTATAAAATAATAATAAATACTAATGCTATTAACACTTGAGTTAAGAATTGTTAATAATAACAAGCCATGATTTGGCACAACGAGTACAGTACTTCAGCTGCTCTCTCTGCTCTGCAATACCAACATATATAGATGTTATTCTTATTTGTGATATAATCAAGTTTGACTTAAATAGCAGTTCAAATTATGCACTCCTTATAAGGACGAAAAGAGAGAGAGAGAGAGAGAGAGAGCGCCATAAGAGCTGGAGAGTGGCTTGGATTTGTGCGAGTGGCTTTTAGAGCTACAGGAAATGCCTGCTGTCTGCTCAGTTTATGAGATGAAGAATAACTCCGCTGAAAGTCACTGCACTTTCATTTTCTCTGCCTTCACATTTCTCTTTCTGACCGTGACACATGTAGCACTTGCCTGCTGTCTTCAGAGTTAACTCAGACTAAATACACAGTTTCCTGGAGTGGCCTTTCTTGTGATGGTTGTGCACAACTTGGACATTTGAGACCAAGATCATTTTGATAGTTAAAAGGATGCTTTAAAGAACCTGACGAAAGATGATTCCAATATTGTGGAACGAAAATGTATTGGTATGTTTTTAAGATTTGTGATTATCGTACTTAACTTATTCATTTAATAAGTCAATGTTAAGTTTAGTTTTGTGCAGATTCCCACACTGCCCAGCCTGTAACAATAATATTTGTATTAAATACAGTATATAAGTGTCTGAAAACAAGATGATTTTATAATTTTTCAATATTTAACATTTTCAATTCAATTTATCTGTATCGCGCCATATCATAACAAAGTTATCTCAGTGCACTTTTTCATATAGAGCAGGTTTTACAACCAACTAATCTTGTTTAGTTTATGGACCAACTTTTTCAAAACCATTAAATGGTGAAATTATCTATTCATTTTCTAGATCAGGTTAAAAAAAAAAATAGAAACAGCAATAAGAAAGAGTTGCTGTCAGTTAAAATCAAGCAATATATTTTGAGATAAGAGAGGAAAAACACACTGTGCACAGTTAAGGGGCAACTGCAGAATGAACATGAAGTCAGAGGGGGAAAAGTGTGCAAGTGTTTGTGGCAGTGAACACACACACACACACACACACACAACCTATAAAAATATTTGATCAAGGATCTCAAATGAACGCTGATGAGTTCTACATGTTTCACACATATTTCTACGAGTCGAGTGTGTCGTCACTATCAAAAACATTTTTGTTATCTATTCCTGAAATTGTATATCTGTCTTAAATTAGTATCTGTGGTGTGTTCCTTGATACCTGTTTCTGAATATCTGTTTGTTCTTAAAGATTCCTGTAACACTTTAAAGAGTCTTAAATTCCGCCATTTTCCTCTCTCTAGTCCGGCACACTGCTGCCGTTTCCTTTCCACCTAAAACCTCTCGAAGTACAGAGGAGCACAGAATGTCTCCCTATGGGAGCTGTGTGTGTGTGTGTGTGTGTGTGTGTGTGTGTGTGTGTGTGTGTGTTTGCTGTACCGAGAAGTGGTTGAGTTGGGGCCCGGAGAAGAAGCCTTCACTGGAACGAGGACTGGGGTAACCTGGTCTGCTGGGCTACAGGCAGAAAGATAGAAAGATTGTTTCTGTTTATCAGCCAAACACAGAGAGAAGTGAGTCAGTAAGACAAATCACTCAGTCTTACTTTAGGCGGGGCTTCATCAGGCCCTCCAGAGTCCCAGGACACGGTGATTTGTCTCCTCATCTCCACCCGAAGTCTCTCCTCTTGTTGAAGCTTCTCTTCCTCCAGTATGGTGCTACACACATGATACACAAACGACTCATCTTAATAAGTGGGTTTAATGCTTCATCTTAACAGGTGGTGGACTAATAGGAACACATGTTTATGTTTCTCAGTACAGAAAAAAAATAACTATACACATTATCTTCATGATTGGAGGAAATGAAATCCCTGGTGGAAAATTCTTCTTTGTTTTGAGAAAAACTAGCTCCAACAACACCAAGATGATAGAGGCTTCTGTGGTTTGTTTGCGATAAACACACCAAGGTATCAGTATTCGTGCTGTACAGAATTCATGTAACCGTAATCACAATAATCTCTTAATGTACAAAAAATCCTTATTGAAAAAAGTACTCCTTGATTGTGTCATAAAATGAGCAACTTTAATCCATATATCCTTTTAATCTTTATCTTTTTGATATGGGACATGGATAATTATTGCGCAGTTCTGATAGCCTTTAATGAGACAATGATATATTGATATATTGTAAAATATTACACAGCAACATCATTACAAACACTGGAAAACGTAGCACCTTTCAGTACACAGAGTTCATTAGGAAAGCATTACTACAGTAATAGTATAATTGGCAACATGCATTTGTTTTTACCTGAGTTGTGTTTTGAGTTCAGTGAATCGCGGCCGCTTGCTGGGGTCATAAGACCAACATTTGGTCATCAAACTGTAGAGAGTGGGCGGGCACTGAGGAGGCATAGCCAATCGCTCGCCGTTCTCTATCCTGCCAATAACGTCATTGTTCTTCACCCCCTGGAAGGGCTTGATGCCGAACATCAAGATCTCCCACATACACACACCTACAGGGAGACAGCGGAACGAGCTGAAGCTGTCAGACACAGATGCTCAGACGATGGAAGGAATTACATTTTTCCTGTTACAGCAACTTACACAAACACACGCATGAATGATCATAACTCACCAAACATCCAGACGTCACTGGCAGAGGTGAATCTTCTGAAGTTGATCGATTCTGGAGCCATCCATTTGATAGGAAGTTTACCTTTAGAAGCTGAGACAAAGACAAACACGGATACATTAAAATGACCTGAAAAGAACAGAATGAGTTTTATAACTACATTAAATTTGTAACCCCGTCGTCTGAATGTTACAAGAGACCAGAAAAAGACGCTGGTTTTATAACTTGCCATGAAAAACTGATAAACTGCAGTACCCTAATGTAACCTGCTGATGGTGGTAAAGTACTGGCAACCACAACAGCTGGTCATATACACAAAACTAGATGTGTTACTGGGACAACAAACTGTTCTCTGGTCTGCACAGAAAATTAGAGTAGCCAACAGCAGGAGGGTGCAGCGAAACAGCTGAACAGTAGTGGTGTAACAAATCTCAAGAGATCTGTGATCTGTACGGATCTCCCCCCACTGTTCGGCACGCATGTGAACCGAAAATTGCAAAATTTCGATCGTCATATTGTCACATACAGTTTTACTGCAGCTGTTGCCTACTTTACTTTAAATAACAATTCCCCACATCTCAATGCAGTCTCAGTGAAAAGTTATAAGATAGACTGATTGCTGTGTTTTATTCTGAAGCGCTAAAGGTTGATTTCATTTTAAAAAGCTGTTTTTTTACATGAACCGGGAATGTTGAATCCCAACAAATCAGCTGATGTACGTTGCAAGAGGAGAAGAAGCGCAGTGAGTGACAATCGCAGCTAACGGAGGAAAGGAAGAGCTTGAGAGGCCTCCTGCATCATTTAAATCCCAGGTATGGTTGTATTTTGCCTTCCCCGTTAAATATCTTGAAGGAAAAAGGGTGGTGGACAGAACTGTAACAGGGTGTAGTCATCAATGTTCTGTGTCATCACGCAATAAAACGCGGCGTATAAGTGTTTGGGTGTGCAGCTGTTTGTGCATCGTTACCTTTGTAGTAAGAGCTGTCCTCCATGTATCGTGACAGACCAAAGTCTCCGAGCATCACACAGTCGACTGAAGAGACCAACACATTGCGTGCTGCTATGTCCCTGTAAGTCCATAATGGCTGTCAGTAATTAGCATAGATGTTATCAGTCATTTCTTAGATTGAAAATATCTATTAAAGAGCATGAGAGAAGAAACAAACAAACACGGCTGTCTAAAAGACGCTCTACATTTGCTGCAGAGTGCACTGTGCTTTATGTACGTCCTGTCACTTTATTTCAGTGTGAGTTCTAAAAGTAAACCCTACGAAGCTTATGGTGCCCTGAAACACTCGCACAACACAACAAAAATGTAGTGTCTGTAACACGAAACACTACCTCCTGCTCAAAATCTTTGCCTTTGACAGAAAATTACAGTTACGCAACACTGCACCTGCCAGGGATGATGTGATAAAAGAAAGAACAATGACATTATTATTATTTATTTTAAGATTACATTGGAAATCAAAACGCTTGAAACTGTCCTGGCTAATCAGTTGTAACTGTATGTCTGGTACGATCATAATAATGTAATTCTAGTACATGCACTCATATGCCCACAGTTATTCCCCAGTTGATCCATTTAATCTTCTGTTTGCGCACTCGTGTGTGTGTGTGTGTGTGTGTGTGTGTGTGTGTATACCTGTGTACAAAGCGTTTACTCTCCAGATATGCCAGTGCTGTGCTGAGCTGGTAGGCAAACAGAATCAGAGTGGCCAAATCCAAATTGTACTTCCTCACCTGAAGGAAGGAACGCAACTGTAGACAGAAAAACAGGACAGAGTAATTATGGAGAAATAGTTTTATATAGGCTAAACTATTTGTGTCGCCATTTTTAATGACAAAATGTGAAAACATCTCACACTGATTGTAGTCTGTCAGCAAAACCTTATCTAAACAGTGGATTTAGTTATTTTTTAAATATAAGGACAAAAAAGTGACACACGCTCTACTACAGCTCAGTGTCTAATCGTGAACGGCCCGCGATCAACACAGCCTCGGGCGTACCTCTCCGAGAGTACAGAGCTCCATGATGATCCACACTGGGTTTTCTGTGATGACTCCAATCAGCTTCACGATGTGAGGGTGGTCAAACTGACGCATGGTCACTGTGGGCGAAACGAGCAAACAGGTCATGGTTTGCTGAGAAGTCAAAATGACACACACTGGCACACAGAAAAACACGGGGTGGTCTTACGTGCTTCTTGTAGGAACTTTTCTCTGACGCTGTCTGACGTGCAGTTCTTACAGGTCTTAATGGCGACAGGTAAAGCTGGTTTGTCCTGCAGAACACAAGGTACAAGTCAAAAGTTAGTAGATTAGTGATAATAAAGCAACACAAAAGAAGTCTATATGTTGACAATGATAGTATATAACAATATAGCAAACATATAAGTGTTTAAATATTTTTAATGCAATGAACAGGCAAAACTCAATATGTTCAGTTTGTAGTACTTTAAGCAGTAAGTAACTGCTTTTCATACTTGTTAGAGAGCCGTCCTCAAAATCCTTAGTTTTTTTTGTATTTTTATTAAAATTACTGACAGAGAAGGACATGAAACTTAACCTATGCTTTGTTTGCATCTTCGGTTTGTCTTACATATGTCTTTGAGTGTGTGTTTCCACATACCGGGCTGTTATAGACTCCTTGGTGCACATCTCCAAACTGCCCCTCTCCTATGCAGCGGCCTAACTCTATCCTGTCCCTCTGGATCTCATAATCCCGCGCTGAGAAGAGACGAGGAGAAAAGAAAAGAAGGGGAAAGAGCGAGATAAAGGTGTTTACCTGCTGTTTTTTATACACTGGAAATACCCATCACATATGATTTCCCAGGGAAAGACAATTTGGATGGTATCAGGCGATTATTTTTATCACAGAGAAATAAGTAAAGGTATTGAGATATGTTTGTACATTTTGATTATTTTCCCCACACGCACACAGACCCATTAAATTACAAAATACACCAACATATGGCAAACCCATTTATCAGGCAAAATATAAAACACTGTTTATATGCGCACCAGAGTCCCTATACAATTTCTGTTTATTCCAGTGATACAGTAAAAAAAAGAAAAGGGGGGCTTTGTTGTTGTTCAAAAAGTTGTTCTGAAAAAGATTATTAATTGAGATAAACAGTGTGAGAAGAGTGTTCCGTGCTTGGAAACATCAAGAGTCTATTTCTAAAACCCTTTGCAAAGCAGAGAGGAACGCCAGGGCCTGGATGTAGGTCTTTTTAGTGAAAAATTCACAAGACTGATATATGAATTCGATATGGTCTGTGTGTGCAGTCACTTTTTTAAATTCAGTATGCCCAAAAGAATTTGAATGAAAGCGATTGTTTTTGCCACGGACATCCACGTGCAGTGACATTTTAACTTTTTAATCAATATTTCCGCCTTGTTGAAAAGGTTATGGTGTCAGCTGCCAACCCTCTGAAGTAAAAAATGGGCTAAATACTGAGTTAAAGAGGTTTATTCATGACACTGACCTTCAGGAACTTATCCTGTGAAAGCTTACTTATCTGTTGGGCTAAACAAAGTTTGGCTATTTGACTTAACCGACAGATAAACACAATAAAATCACAAATCCTAACAGCGTGACCAAAACAAATTCCATTATGAGGATGTTTAGTGCAATGAATCCATGCTGCAGTTTGCTTGCAGGAAACTAATAACTGCTTCAAACAGAAAAGAACCCACAGACGGCTGAAAAAGAAATTCAACCATGATAATAAATCACAATTAAGAAATACAAATGCAACACCGACATGATGGTGAAATGAGAACCAAGCCAATAAACAAAGCAAATACTGTGAGGTTGTTTAGCTCCAGACGTCTGGGGGCACTTCATCATCCCAAATTCTGTTTCAACTATTAATGAAGCAACATCTTGCATTGTTTATGGATTGGCTCTCCCTTTCATTGCCAAACACCAGACCCCAAATGAACTGCATTCTACAAAACACCAACAACCACAAGTCAACAACAATCTGGACACCACTAGGTATCTTGAGTCTTTGTATTTTTCTTTGCCAGATACTTAAGGTGAAAGAAACCTCCGATACTTGTTCCTAACTACTCAAGAAAGCCACATAAATTGATAATGTTACTTGTGTAAATCAGCGGGGACTGTTAGATGCACCAATTAGTTTTAATGAGGAAGGCTGACGAGGGAAATCTTTACCTACGACGTAATCAAGTGTCCGGCAAAGAAAAATGTCAACAAAACTATAAATTCTTAAGGCATTTCGGTAGGTACAGAATGAGAGAGAGACAGGGAGCTTTACCTTCAACTACTCCATAGCTGACTGTGTTGGCGATGGGAGAAAGAGGAAGAAAGAGAGGTGAAGAGGGGGAGAGCCAGACAGTTGCTTTAAGATAGAAAATAGCTCAGATAACACACACACACACACACACACACACAGACACAGATATACAGACAGATTTCATTCTTTATCTGATGTTTAGTTAATAAATAAGTTAATGAATGAAAAAGTGAGCTCACGCTGCCACATTAAAAGAGTGGGTTTGCTATATAGTCATTGTTATACAGCTTCATTTCATACATACAGCAGACAGTTATGACATAAACGCGCATACAAACTCGTCTGTTTAGAGGAAGTTGCAGAAAGAAGACCAAAAGAAAAAAAGCAAAGTGAAAGAAGGGACAAAAAAATAAAGCCAGACAGTGAAAGATAGAAAAAGACTGTGGGAGGAAAGGAGAACACAGGCCATTTTCAAAGTTGGCCACGCAATCAGACACATGAGTACTTTGTACTGGCCGAAAAATCCACATCAAATGTATTGGAACAGAGGGCTAAAGCCACCATTACTCACAGGGATATAGCCAAACTTACCAGCACAGTCTTTTTTTTTTTTTACTAACATATGAATGAATTTGACAGATGTAATGTGAGTCCAACCAAGCGGAGGTATACAGTATGAGTTGTAGCCTCTCTGAGCTCCAGCTGTTTATGTAAGACCGTGAAACTGGCCTGAATGTGATTAGTCGCTACCTAACCAAATGTGGTTAAATGCAACTTCTCTGATGTTCCCAGCGTAAGTGTATTTCTTGGAACAGATTCACACCACGCTCAGCTGTCAGATACCACAACAAAAATGTATGTTTGTTTGAAAAAGCGAGCATTTGAGAGAAGAATAACACTGAACCTTTTATTATATAGTTCTCTTGTTGCACTGCAACAGAAGATCATTCGAGTACATATTACTTTGGTTGGTAGATGTTAGTCAAAAGACAAGATTGAGTAAGTTACTTACTGGAGGGCATGGTGTATGTGTCCTCTTCATCAACTATCTCGGCATAGTCATCAGTCTCTGCAACATTAGATACACACAAACAGTGTAAAAATACAAAAAAACAAAAAAAATACACACACAAACGATGAGAAAATCTACACATGTTCAGTTTACCGTGCATCCACTATGCTATGAAGGGTCACCAATACGCACACAAACATGTGTCCAGTAAAAAACAAAACTGCACCAAAGAAAACTATGAAATAAAGCATGAAGCTAAGTTTCAACAACTCCTGCGCAAAGCAACACCCACGTAGCTCCTTTCTCTCTCCCTCTCTCTCTACACACACACACACACACACACACACACACACACACGCTTGGCGGAGAGTGTCAGCTGAGCATGTGTTGTACATATCTGTCTGTGTGAGGGCAGCTGGGCTGCAAGGAGTAACTGTGGCGGCGGTGGAGGAGTGGAGGGAAAGAAAAAGAGAAGAGACAAAGACAGAAAGGAGAGACTTCAAGCGAGACAACTAGAATGATAGAACAGGAAAGAGAAACTGATGCAAGAATAAGAGAGAGTACGACAGTATGAGGAAGAAATTGTGGGTCTAGCTGTCATGTAAGCAGATGGTAGCGTTTAGGATCAAATGTGTGCAGAATCAGACAGATAGGCAGAGAGGGGGAGAATTAGAGAGCCAGCAGGAAAAAGAAAGGAAAAGATGGACCAAGTCTGTCCTAACCAGATGGTGGTGTTTAAAATAAAATCAGTGTGCAGACTCAGCTGTTGGAAACAAGAGTCGAACATCTGCTGTCTTGAACGCTACCCTTGCAGCTCTGCTCAGGATTTATCAGGCTCTGTGGGAACGTGTTCCTAAATTTATCAGAAATCCTTTTCTAAAGCCTGTGGCCGATTTTCTCAAGAAGAGCTCTGCCATCAAGAGCATCAGCCGGCTAGCAGTTTAGTGGTTAATGTAAGGCAGGCTAAATAACACACTGCATAATAGGAAAGAAGTGAAAATTCTCTATTGCTAAAAGAAAAAATGACATTTTGGGAGATACATCTATTTGCTTTCTTACCAAGAGTTAGATTTGATAGAGAGGATTGATACCACTCTCATGTCTTTATGTTAAATATGTTAGCTTAGCTTAGCATAAAGACTGGAAGCAGAGGGAAACAGCTAGCCTGACTCTGTCCAAAGGTTAAAACAAATGTTAAGTTCACTAATTAACATGTTACATCTTGTTTGTTTAATCATCAGACAGAACCAGGCTAGATCTTTCCCTCGGTTTCCAGTCTTTATACTAAGATAGGCTAACCAGCTGCTGCCTCCAGACAGAGCGACGCGAGTGTGGTATCAATCTTTTCATCTAACTCTTAGCAAGAAAATTGCATATCAAAAGGGTCAAACTATTCCTTTAAGGATAAGACAAATGAAAGAATGTAGGCTTTAAGGATATAACTTTTACAACAGCCCATAGGAGAAGGGGTTGGAAAATGTTTAAGTCAAACAGGCATTGCTAAACCATTGCTGTGCATGATTTATGTTTTGCATGAGAGGAAAGGAAAGACGTTAATGCGCCTCTAAAAATATCTTCATATGAGCTGGAATAAAAGCAGCGGCTCTGCTTACTCAGTTGCTGACACTCAAATGTGTTTTTTTAAACAGCATAGCATTTTAGCAAGAGGTGGTTTTCATCAGTCATTGTTTATTCGATTAAACTCATTTCAGCAACACTTTACTCCTTTTTGTAAATCCAGACGAGCTCCATACGTGCAATTATAAAATGCTTCCAACCCAAATGTTTCTTTAACGTTTAACATTTGTTTATTGCTTTTAAATCTGCAGCTTTCTTCAATGATTTCACTTCCATAAATTAAATTTTTTGAAACACTTTTGGTAGTTTGTACTAAAGTCCATTGTTTGTATTGATGTATATTGGCTCCCATTTGTTTCTTAAGAATCAGCCATTTTTAAGTTTGACTGGTCTAACTTTGCTTCTTTCTGCTTTCAGTGGAGGGATAATGTGTGTGTGTGTGTGTGTGTGTGTGTGTGTGTGTGTGGTTGAGAGTGTGTGTGTCTTTGTGTGTGATCTAGTTAGCCCATTATAGCCAGGAATGCACCCACTCTTGAATCCAGCAAACCTCTCCCAACTCCACTCTGTGTGTGCATGAATGTATGCGAGTACACGTGTGTGTGATTTTGCGTGTGTGTGTGTGTGTGTGTGTGTGTGTGTGTGAGGAGAGACCGAATTGTTTGGAGAAGTTCCCTTAAAGAGAAACACGAAATTCAGCTTTTGTTGTGTTGCTCTTGCGGTTAAAAGCAGACATATTTCAAATTCAAAGGTAATCCACTTTAAAAAATGATCCCAAAATAGACACAGACATCTTAAAACCAACAACACTAAAATAGTAAACCACTCTAGCTACTAAGAGATGAAACACATTGAAGCTAATGGTGATTTACTCGTGTTTCCAATCACTGAAACATGAGCAAAATTATCACTTCATTCTAAATTATTTCACTCACTCTATATGTACATAATACAGCACATGCACACATAGCACCATTGTTAAAGATGTAGGAATGCATGCGTAAACATCAACTCGCACACCAACACACAAACGCTACCCTTTCCCGGGAGGCTGCAGTGTGTTGGTGGAGTGAGGACTATAAAGACGGAACAACAGAGAGACTGATAAACAACAGCACAACTTTACCATCCCCGCTAAGATCTTCTGCAGGGTCCAGGAGAGCATGCAGGAAACGGGACAGCGGAGGAGGAGGAGAACATGGAGAGAGAGAAAGCAGCAAGGAGGGAGAGAGAGAGAGAGAGAGAGAGAGAGAGAGAGAGAGAGAGAGACAGAGAGCAGTGAAAAGAGGGAGAGAGAAAAGAGAAGCAGTTAAAGCATGAAAAGCCTTGAAACAACACGGGAGATGTTGCTGCATCTGCGAAGCCAAACACTCAGCGAGCAGTTAGTAAATATCCCAAATATCTCAGGTGGAAAGAAAAGTCAACAACTTTCATTAATGCGGTGCAGACACATGAAAATTAACTAGCAGCAGTACGAGAGGAAGTGTTTGAACTCCGGCGTGGTTTCAAATGAAGTATAATGTCTGAGACGAGCTGTAAATATTTGTGAGTTGGAGAGTTAATGTGTGGTTAGCAGACAGAAGAGTTTAATATGTGCGTTCCAGTGGAGTAACGTAAACAGTGAGCACTCACTGGTTGATCAAGGTTTCTAGAAAAATGTTCTTTTTATGTATATTTTTAAGGTTGCATATACTTTATTCTCAGGTGTTGTGGAACTCTACAGCAGGTTTGACAACATTTGATCAATCTTAACCCAAACAAAGAGGAGAGAGAACATCCAGTTCTTAAAGGAGGAGTTCGGCATTTTACGATATATGTTTATTTGCTTTCTATCTGAGAGTTAGATCAGAAGGTCAGTGCCACTTTCATGTCTGTAAGGTAAATATACAGCCTGCCGCCTGTTAGCTCAGCTGAGCATCAAGACTGCAAACAGCAAGCCTGGCTCTGTCCGAAGGTAACAAGATCCGCCTACCAGCACTTCTGCTAAGCTAAGCTAACGGTCTCCTAGTTGTAGCTAGTTGTAGCACACAAGAGTGGTGTCATTCTTCTCATCTATCTCTAAGCACAAAAGCAGATTTCTGTGTTAACTTAAAAAAAAAAAAAAGTACAAATAAAGCTATTATTATAAAGCTTTTATTACCAACTCAATTCACTTACAGTAGTTCACGGTAAAATCTATAATTCTAAAAGCAGGCCCATGCCTGCGTGTCACGTTTGGAGCCTCCAGCAGAAAAAGTCTGGATCATTTCTTAAAGTTTCAACAACAAACCAGCTGCTGTCCAGATCTACGACTGTCTTTGAGCTACTGAGGAAAGCTGCCAAAGCCATAGATGGAGACACGAGGACATGTACTGACCCATTTAGTATGTTAACCTTGCTGCGGGACACGTATACAGTAGATGGGGAGCATTCTCAGCTTTCTCCCTGTCTGTCGCCTTCCCTGGTTTCCTGCATGTAATGCAGATATTTAAAATGCAGGAATGATCTTTCTAACCCCCTTGGTCACCCTGCCACGAATTAAGCTCTGCCTCTATGAATTAACCTACATAAAACACTGAAAATAATCATTACAAATAACAAAGCTCAACAGCAAGGCATGTGCTGAAGTGAAACATTTTACTCTGTCAGTGCTGGCTACGTCTGTTGAATGAAAGTAAGTATTTTATAAAAAAGAAAATGGAAAATGTCTCTTTGGTAGCACACATAGGCCTCAAGTTTAATAGAGATAACTCAGTTAGAAAGAACTGCACAGCTCAGTACTTTCCGTTTGTTTCCCCACTCTTAAAGAGCATTGGCTTGGTTATAAGCAGGAAAACACAAGCAGTTGTTGTGGTTGAAGAATGTGTGCATGAGACAGAATTAGACAAAGCAACCAAGCACTGAGGACAAATACATTTTAGTGGAAAAGGGCATCCTTAAAAATTAGATTGTGATGCAGCAGAAAAGTGATTCATTCACATGAATGAATAGGGAATCCCAGAAAGCTGCTAAAACTGTCAAATCTTTGAATAGCGTGTATGTATTTATATACTGTAAAAAAATTATATATTTATTCTGGATCAAATTAGTGCCATACAAACAACTATTTCACCCTAAAATCATCTTATTTCAGTTACGCTCTCTGAGGATTTTTTTTTTTTTTATGCAAAGTAACATTACACTATAACCATGATCATCAAATCAGGCATTTTATGCTACTACATCACATTTTTGTGGATACGCTCCTCCACTAACTGGCCAATGAGAGCCAAGAATACCATTGGGCGGCGAATCTGAACAGAAGACAAAAGGGAGGAGGAAACGCCGTGCCCTGGTTGGCTTAGGAGGTGTCGATGTCTCTAGGTCTGCAGCCAATCAGGCAGGAAACAACACCAGAGTGTGAAGAAGGGCAAAAACAAAAAACAGAGTGAATGGATGCGAGAACAGAAGGGAGATGTGACAAAGGCCGAGGAGGAAGTAAACAAAAGAAAGCAGGAACAGAGGGGACGGATGAGAGGGAGAGGCAGTCCCAACAGAGAGGGAAACAATGAGCGAGAGAAAAAAACAGATGTTGGACGAAATGGAAAGACAAAGAAAGACAGTAGTCGGAGCCAAGGAAGCTATCAGACTGTGTTCATCTAAAACAGTGTGAGTGTGTGTGTGTGTGATATTTCTCTTACCTGAGACAGAGATAGCTCTTACTCCACTCCTGACTGCCTCTAACTTTTTCTCATTATTGGACACTCTGGAAGGGGGGGGGGGAAGCAAACAACAAATTAGACAACAATAATACAGTCAAAGAAGTTAACACTCGGATACAACAAAACAAACATTCCGCGGTTAAATCAAAGCCTCTTTAAAACACACATCCGTGATTTTTAAGGTCAGATCTCACTGAAAGAGCAGGCTGTTGAAACTGCTTCTGAAAACGAACCCTTACTGTTTCAATTATCTCTCTGCCTTTAGCGTACGCTCGCCGTCTGTTTCATCTGAGCTCTTCTACAATCTTTACATCCCAGACCACAACAGGCAGAGGGGAAAAGAGAGAAACTTAGAGAGACCGAGAGAAAGAGGAGGAGACTACCCAAGTGTTTAAAAACCCAAAGTGGAAAATATTTGGCTCCTAAACTTATCTCCTTATTTGACCAGAGACAGAGAGAGAAAGAGGAGAAAAAAAAGACAGAGTTTTAAGTTGAAATGAATCAAAAGTAAGCAAAAAGTTGCGTGTTTGAATTTCATCAACTCACAGTGAAATATGAACACACAGCGTTCAGTCTTCTACGGTCACAAATGAACAACCAATCAATTTCACACAAAAAAAACATTCCCTTAAAAATCTTTCAAGCCGTGTAGTTCTGAGCCAAAACCATAAAAAAGAATGTATTAGGTTGTCCTAGATTCATTTTTCTCTTTTTCTAAGTGAAAACAAATGCAGGTTGAATTATGGGTAAATTTGGCTTTTTGAGGTTTGATGTTATTACCATGTTAATATAACACTACTGGGCTGAAACTGACAATTATTTTTATTATAGGTTAATTTGTCGATTATTTTTTACAATAAGCCAATAAAATGTTTAGTCGATAAGATGTCACAAAACTGTAAAAAATGCCCAGAGCCCAAGATGATGCCTTAATTTAAAAGATATTCAATGTATCACGTGAAGCAGAGAAAAGCAACAAATGAGACGCAGGGAAAAGTGAAATAACAATAATAATCTATTATCAAAATAGATTAAATAAATGTTCTGTCAGCTTGGCTACTTGTTTTAGCACTATACTTATTTCCAACACATTCCCATTAAAAACTAATGACACCAGTACAAACTGAACTTACTCCATAATTGAGCCCTAACCTGACCTCTAAAAAGTTATTTACTAGAAGCACAATATGTGGACGCTCACTGGCGCTGCTGTTATGCGGAGAATGAGTGCTGAATACTCAGAGGGACATCCCCATTGATGGTTTTAAACTTATGATGCAGCTTCTGTGGTTCCACACTGAGCTGTATGAGCAGCTGTGCCACATTTCATCACTACTTATATGAATTTGAGGAGACACATTTAATACTGAAAACGCTTATTTTGTATCACCTACAATTTGTCCCTAAATTTAATTGTCTAACTACAAATACCAAGCAGGTCAAGTTAACCCTTTACTGTTATAAGCAAACTGTGTATGATAGTTTATTTAAGCTTCTAAAGAGACAGGAACTTACTTTGGGATGGAAGGAAGTGCTCTCTCTCCCTCTAGAGGACAAAAACACACATCAGGATCAGAGTGAGTAATGTGAAGCACAATTATTGGATAAGACTACATACTATAATTTTATAATGTTTTATGACTTATTATACATGGAAGAAAGGACCTTATACGCAGTAAAAAATAAAAAGACTCCAAAAGGGGGGCGCTGCTAAAAAGGTTTGGGAACCACTGTACTAAAGGGAGTTTTAATATTTTTGCATAATCCCAAAGCCCTGTCAAACCTTTCTGAACTCTGACGATGAAGGAATGAGTTTCCATGGAGACGAGCCGACAGTAACCGTCAATCAAGTCAGCCAAGTTCTCTGCCATGGTCAGTGATGCTGTTGTA
>JAVQJL010104123.1:0-19667 GCA_036024295.1 Nannoperca obscura
CCCCCCCCCCCCCCCCCCGCCCCCCCCCCCCCCCCCCCCCCCCCCCCCCCCCCCCCCCCCCCCCCCCCCCCCCCCCCCCCGCCCCCCCGCCCTGGGGCCGAGTGGGTGTGTGTGTGTGTGTGTCTGCTCTGTTGTGGAACATGCTTTGGCTCTGTCTTTGAGTGGCAGACATTTTTATTTTATGAATGGTCAAAGCCCTGGGACGGGCTGACTGCCGATGGTGTTATACCCCACTCATGTACCCCAACATCAAAGCTGTCTCTTGGGTTAACTGGAGAGACAAGTGTGGTGACTTTGATACTGTATGTGTGAGTAGTGAGCCTGTGTAGTGTGATTGCGTGTGTATACAATGTTATGCTTTGTAAAGAAGTGTGGTGACAGCTGTTAAAACACAAGGCTGTATGTAGTCCCCCCCCCCCCACCACCCTCAGCTGTGGTCTGTGATTTCTGCACCCAGTCTCATACAGGACAGAGTTCTCAGAGTGAGGAATGTTTCCAGTGCTAATGTGCAGGGGTGAATCTGAAATCTCCATCTGCAAAGCTTCTTCTC
Organism: Nannoperca obscura; assembly: GCA_036024295.1. Classification (NCBI taxonomy): domain Eukaryota; kingdom Metazoa; phylum Chordata; class Actinopteri; order Centrarchiformes; family Percichthyidae; genus Nannoperca; species Nannoperca obscura. Next base: position 551 of record JAVQJL010104123.1, read on the forward strand.
TCTAGCATGGCTTAGCAAGCAGTGGGGTTACAAGGTTATGAGTTCCTTTTGTGAGAGGTGTTGCAACAGTATTTTAAGTCAGTTTGGTATTTTAAGGATGGGAGAGCACTGAGAGCTGTGTCTGCCTGAGAGCTGTGTCATGTTTCTCTGCTGCCATTGCAAAACCCCTGTGTTTGCTTTTTATAATTCCTATCTGATTTGTACAGGTTGGTGGCGAAATTTACAGAATTACAGAAAACCCTGTGCAATAAATTAGTAAAGAAACAAATGCAGATACTTACATACGTGGCACCAGTGGTTGTTAAATGGTTTGATGTTTATAAAAACTATGTGAATCATATGTCATGACCTTTAATTTGGATTTTGGAGTAATGTTAGACAGCGCTCTACCATTATCAAAACTTTAGAAGAGTAGTGTTCATCCCTCCAGTAGATTTCAGAGACGTGTAGAAAGAGAGTATTTTCCTTTTTATTGGTCAACCATCTGTATGTTGCTTGTAATGTTAGTTTTTTTTATCATGGGTTGTGTAATAACCCTACTTGTTTTGGCCATGCCACTGAAATTTAAAATGGAAATTTATCTTGCTCTTTTTTTTAATTTTAAACTAAGCAGGAAGCCGACCCATAATTATTAAACTGATAAAGTTAATAAACATAACAAGAAATGTGGGGTCTATGTTTGACTAATCGGTGACATTTTAATCTAGTACCTCCTCACAGAACACAGGCAAGGTTCCTGAGCTCCTCAGAAGGATCTTGGTCCTCTGTTAAAGTTCCTGCAGTGGAAACTGTTTACTTGACCAGTGTTGGTTAGTTTATGTGGCTCTTATGCAGGCCTGATGGGCTAAATAAAAGAAGTGCTAGTAAAACGTTGCTTTGACTGACTTTCTCTTCACAGTCAAAGTTTTCTTTAGTGGTTACAATAAGTGAGCCATGCATACTTAAGAATTTAATTATACAGTATATCCTCAAATTAATTCGAAAGTAAATAGTTTCTCTTCTGTGTCTGTGTTACTGCTCAAGTCGACTGAAAGGAGTCCAGCTTAGAAAGTGCAGGGCTTTACCTGTCACTCGTATTATCTGACACTTTTTGTGTTTCTTTTCCTTCCCCACGCCCTGCTTGCCTTAATCAAAGACAAGTGGAGTGCTGGTAATGGACAACCTGTAGTGCAGGAAGATGACAGAAGCTAATTAATTCAGCCCTATTGTTTTGTTTTTCAAGAGTGTGGGCATCCTTGAAGAAAGGGTCATGGCGTTATAAAATGAGAGGTTAGGCTGTTATAGTCAAGAGTTATGACTGTACTCCCATGAGGCTCTTGTTTTCAGAATGGTTCTACTCTGCTCTCTCTCCTTTGCATGCCTCAGATGTGGAGCAGATGGCTATCGACTGGCTGACCGGAAACTTCTACTTTGTGGATGACGTGGACGACCGGGTGTTTGTGTGCAACAAGAACGGCCAGACGTGTGTGACCCTGCTGGACCAAGAGCTGTACAACCCTAAAGGCATCGCTTTGGACCCGGCCATGGGGTCCGTACTTCACTCCACTCTTCTTGACCTAACCTTACCCTGAGTCATATTTAGCAACGCTTGAAAGGAAAATGCTGTCTTATGGTTCAGACGACATGCTGACCAAGCAGGCAGTCAAAAACTAAAGCACTTCTTCCAGATGGAAACCTAGACAGACACTGGGTGCCACATTACCTCATGCATGTTGACTGTTTCAGTTCCGGAGTAGTTCCTTTTTTCCAATGTTTCACTTCTCGATCTCTGATTGTTCTGGACATCATTTTTAATCCATTATAATGACTAATACAGTTGTCTCAGTTGTGGTCAGTTGTTTAATGTCAAGACAACTTTGCCTTCATCCAATTACTTAAGTCATATCCTATAATCCTCTCCCTATTCCATCACCCTACCTTTACTGAAACCCTCTTTCCTTTTTGCTCCTCTTCCTCTGCTACAGCAAAGTGTTCTTCACAGACTACGGTTCTACGCCGAGGGTGGAGCGCTGTGACATGGATGGTCAGAACCGCACTAAGCTGGTGGACAGCAAGATCGTCTTCCCCCATGGTATCACACTGGACCTGGTCAATCGTTTGGTGTACTGGGCCGATGCCTACCTGGACTACATTGAAGTGGTCGACTATGAGGGCAAGAACCGACACACCATCATCCAGGGCCTGCTGGTGGGTTGGATGGGTGTACCCACAAAAAATACAAAACTACACCCAAACATACACCGAGATGCGCTCAGGAATATAGACTTCTTATTGGTCAGCCTTCTTTTTAAAGGTTAAACTCTACCAAACGGCTATTGTTCAAAGTCCCTACTGACCTTTCAGTCTTCTCTTTGAAAACACAAAACATCTGTTTTTCAAATTTGTATATGTATATCATTGATTTAATCTCATCATCTTTAGAGGCAGTGCTGTTTTCCAGCTGTCTCCTGTGTATCTCCTGGGGATAAGTCCTTTTTATTGTCTTGATAGATATTACTTAAAGAGTGTATAATTTTCCTGGCTAGTGCCACTTTAAACATATTAGTCTGGCCCGACCAAAGCTTGGCTCAAACTTATAGTGGAGTAATGATCTTAATGAAATCAGGACTGCAGTGGTGGGAGGACAGTGGGGGTGAGTGTGGGGGTGGTGGCGCGTGTGTGTGAGAGGTGGGGGAGGTAATATGATCTCAACCCATACATCTTTCTGACAGTAGAGGAGAGCTGCGCAGAATAGACCCTTATAAAAGTAAAAGCTCTCTCTGTTGAGCAGCAGATGGGAAGTGGGACCATTATGCTGCCCTGTGCCAAGTTTACACACTCTGTATATCTCTGTCTCTGTCCTTGTCTATGTTTGTCTGTTTCTGTCTTTTGAAGATTTGTTCACATTTTTAGAACATTTTATTTATAGTTTTATGCTGATAATTTGTTTGTTAAGAAAGTTTCATGCTGCGGAATTTGTTCAAGATAACAGTGTGTACACAAACGATATCACACAAGCCATTAGTCATGCACCATGAGCTGTTTTACTAAGAATGTCAGCATTTTCAGTAGCAAAGTCAAAACAGCTCTTAGCTTGTTTTGTTTATTGCTTTATTGTCTCAATGTATTTCAGATTGAGCACTTGTATGGTCTGACTGTATTTGAGAACTACCTGTATGCCACCAACTCGGACGAAGGCAACCTCAACCCCAAGACCAGTGTGATCCGAGTCAACCGCTTCAACAGCTCTGACTTCCACGTGGTGACACGAGTAGACCGGGGAGCCGCACTGCACGTGTACCATCAGAGGCGGCAACCTCAAGGTACTCACTCAAGAAGGCACAGCTTCGCTCTTGGCTTGACTGCTAAATCATCTTATACATGCCCATTGATAACAGTTACCATTGCATGACTGTTGTTTTTGTACTCCTCTCTGCTGGCTTAGTGCGCAGCCATGCGTGTGCCCTGGATCAGTTTGGGAAGGCTGGAGGTTGCTCTGATATCTGTCTGCTGAGCAACAGTCACAAGACCCGTACGTGCCGTTGTCGCTCTGGATTCAGCCTTGGCAGTGACGGCAAGTCTTGCAAGAGTGAGTATCAGGACTGAGGGGAAAACATTTATTTGACAAAAATGAAATTCCCATTAGTTTCAGCGGTGATGATTCATAATGACAATGAAGTAATACTGACTGGAAAATGGCATTCATTCATTTATGTTTTTCTTTCTTTTTCTTCTTTCAGAACCAGACCATGAGTTGTTTTTGGTGTACGGTAAGGGCCGTCCTGGAATCATCAGAGGCATGGACATGAATGCAAAGCCTGATGAGTACATGATTCCCATTGAGAACCTAATGAACCCCAGAGCTCTGGATTTCCACGCCGCCAGTGAATTCATCTACTTTGCTGATGCCACCAGTTACATTATTGGGCGACAGAAGATAGACGGCACAGAGAGAGACACCATACTAAAAGAAGGTAAGAATGAAATGACTGCTTTGCACAGTGTTCTGGGAACTATTTTTACTCTATAACCAAATCCTGGCTGCTTTAAAGAATTTAGGGAGAAAAAGAATTCAGTCAGGTTATTCCATATCATTTTCACTTTATTGGCCTGCTAATAGTTTTTTTTCACACTGGCTTCCTTTGCTTATCTCAGGTATTCACACCGTAGAGGGGATAGCAGTTGACTGGATGGGAGGTAATCTCTACTGGACAGATGATGGGCCTAAGAAGACTATCAGTGTTGCCAGGCTGGAGAAGGCTTCTCAGACCCGCAAGACTCTCATTGAGGGCAAGATGAGCCACCCTCGTGCAATTGTGGTGGACCCCCAGCATGGGTGAGACACTGTAGGGGAGGGAATTCTTATTTTATTGGGTATTCTTCCAAATGCTCAAATTCTCATAAATGCTTTGTTGACGTTGTTACTTCAGTTATAATATTTGGGTGCAGCAACATTCAACCTGTGTGTCAGTTCTTATAGTGTACTGGGAGAGGATGGTGTGAGGGTTTGTTGCTTGCAGCTATGTGGGCTGCCCACTCTGTAGATGTTTGTTAAACTCATTGTGTGTGTGTGTGTGTGTGTGTTCCCAAGAGATTTTTGATACTCCGTCCTTTGTTTTTGTTTTTTTTGTGGGATGTTCCATCAAAGGGCATCAGAACTCAAAGCTGGGTCCAGCCCTCGCAAAAATGTCTTATCCCGCATGACTTTTAAATGTGGTGATACCTCTTCTCATCTCCCAGATGGATGTACTGGACTGACTGGGAGGAGGACCCCACAGAGAGCAACAGAGGGAAGATCAAGAAAGCTTGGATGGATGGTTCCCATCACCAAGTGTTCCTGACTAGCAAGACGGTGCTGTGGCCTAATGGCTTGAGTCTGGACATTCCCCAGGGCATCCTGTACTGGGTGGATGCTTACTACGACCGCATTGAGTTGGTTTACCTCAACACCACTGAGCGAAAGGTTGGCAAAGCTCAGGGATTATATTACAGTAGTGTATTTGGGTATTAACTTATGATAAAATAAGTACTACTCCGCATTATCTAAAACAAATGCTCAACTCCAACATATTGGTCATAACATCAATTTAATGCGTTTGTGGGATTACAGGCAATATTTGTCGATCTAACTATCTATCTACCTATCTCTTTCTTGATTTAATAGGTGGTGTATGAGGGTCAGGAGCTCAACCACGCCTTCGGCTTATGTCATTACAAACAATTTCTCTTTTGGAATGAGTACCGTGGTGGCAGCATCTACAAACTGGACCAGGTCACTAAGACAGTCACCCTCCTCCGCAACGAAAGGCCACCCATCTTCGAGATCAGAGTGTATGATGCACACCAGCAGCAAGGTCTATATCCTTTCTCCTCATTCATTCTCACTTCATGACTAATAAGTTAAATATGATGATGATGATAATTTTTCCTCTTGGTTTATCTCTTCATGTAGGCACCAATGCGTGTCGAGTTAATAATGGTGGCTGTAGCAGCCTGTGCCTTGCCGTTCCCAACGGCAGGTCCTGTGGCTGTGCTGACGATCAAATCCTGGATGTCGATAATGTCACCTGCAAAGGTACTTAGCAGCTTTACCAGTAGAAAGGTTTCACCAAAGATTCATGTGAAAGGTTGTGGAAAATTCATCATTCAGCATGAGTTAAGGCTGTTAAAGAATTCTAGGCTGTACTTTCCATTTGCAGGCTCTACTATACGCTGTTTTAGCCAAATCTGGAGAGACGTTTTAATACCTACGAAAATATTTTCGCAACTTTAACAGAGATGAAAGCTGACCAAAAAAGCTTTGTTTTGTTTTGGGGCTCGGCTCTTGTCTGAATGGCCCATCTGTTTCTGCTCCCACCCCTGATCTCAACTCCAGCCAACCCCTCCTACGTGCCCCCACCCCAGTGCCAGCCCGGGGAGTTTGCCTGCAAGAACAACCGCTGCATCCAAGAGCGCTGGAAGTGTGACGGGGACAACGATTGTCTGGACAATAGTGATGAGGCCCCTGAGCTCTGCCGTAAGTGTGCCATGTCATTGTCATGGTTACACAGCAACACATGGATAAACAAACATTCATCGTAAGGGTTTTAGCTAATGTGAATCGACAGAGCGCAAACTACAGTTTCCAAGATTGTCTCTTTCCATGCAGTGTAATGTGGCTGTAATTTCACTGACCAGCTTTCTCCTCATCAGGCTGTCGTGACAATCACTCGTATTGTTCTTGGATGTTCTTTTCTTTTTTTACACTTCATTTAAAGCTACATACTTAAAGGGTTAGTGGATTATTTAGCAGGCCGAATAGTATATCAAGGACAGAAAGTGTTGATTAACCAGGTTGCTTGGTGTTCATAACGTTTTGAAAAAGAAGTGTTTTCTGTTTTCTTCCCACAGACCAGCACACCTGCCCAGCTGACCGCTTCAAATGCCAGAACAACCGCTGTATCCCCCTGCGATGGCTATGCGATGGCGACAATGACTGCGGCAATGATGAAGATGAATCCAACACCACCTGTGCTGGTATGTACAAAGCTGGAGTTCTTTGTAGTTTAGAAAGCATTACAGTTTTTCATTCATCTTTTGATTTGGATTTGATTGTGTTACCTGTGTTGCAGGTTATATTATTTTATTCATGAAGGGTTTTTGGTGTTAGATGATGACTATTTCAAACACATGAAACTAAGAGGGATTGACAACTGTATAGGTGTTTTCTCAGAAATTATAATTATTACTAACTTAAAAGTAGTATTAGTAAGAAGAAGCGTCTATGTTTAGGTTAAGAGAGAAATTAAAAGTGAAACTAAAGAAACACTGGACTAATGACACTTTGGGCGGGCAGACAAATTGCAACTAAAGCAGAAATATTGGGATCTGTTAGTTTTGAGTTAATTCACTTACGATTAGTGCGGTGGATGCCAGCCTCAACAGTCCAAGGAGATGTATTGATCTATAGCATCAATGATAATGGCCTAACACAAGGATGGTCCTTGGCTAACGTTTGTTGCTTTTATAAGAGCTGTCAAATTAACTTAATTAACATAAAGTGAGTGTGCTGTTTTGGGGTAACTATTTTTAAGTGAGAGTGAGAGAATAGAATATGGGAAGTTATAATTTTATACATCTTATTTAACAATGAGGAGTTATTGCAAGCTTGAATGTTGAGTCAGCACTATTGCAAGACGAAGGTGGACCTTTTACAGCACTTAACTGTCTTACACCTCGTTCCCCCTCCAGCTCGCACATGCCCACCGAACCAGTACCCTTGTGCCAGTGGGCGCTGCATCCCCATCTCCTGGACATGTGACCTGGATGACGACTGTGGAGACCGCTCCGATGAACCAGACTCCTGTGGTGAGTCTTAACGGAACCTTCACCTTTTTCTTCAATAGCACATGTTTTAGTTTGAGACAACAAATGTGCTTATGATATTTAAAATGTTATGTATCCTCTCTTGGCCCCTCTTCAGCCTACCCAACCTGCTTCCCTCTGACCCAGTTCACCTGTGCCAATGGCCGCTGCATCAACATCAACTGGCGCTGTGACAATGGTAATGATCTTCTGAGACTTCCTTCACCTTCCATGAAGCTGTATCTTTAAAACAATCTCAATAACTGAAAATACAATCTGTGTGTGTTCATGTGCAGACAATGACTGTGGGGATAACAGTGATGAAGCCGGCTGCAGCCATTCCTGCTCCAGTGTCCAGTTTAAATGTAACAGTGGCCGCTGCATCCCAGAATACTGGACCTGTGACGGCGACAATGACTGTGGAGACTACAGTGACGAAACTAATGCCAACTGTACCAACCAGGGTGAGGAAAAACACTGTACCAAACTGAAATAGCAGTGCTCTTTACAGCGTCATTTGTACTTTTGCCACAGTCGAGCTCTCACCACATCATGCATTGTTTTTCACTATGTTTACATGTTGCTGTTTGCACTTGTAAAGAGGTTGTCACAATGAAGATGGGATCATCCTCCCTCCCCCGTTTCGTTTCCTCTGCCATGCATGCCCCTGCCTGCCCTCTGGATCCCACTTATCATTTACAGCAAATCCTCCCTGTTGCTCTGCTCAGGAAATGATTATGTTTTGTGGTTAGATAACAATTAAACTCTTTTATGGTCTCGTGCAAATGGGACAGATGTTTTGACTCTGCCGCACTGATATGAATTTCCATGTTTACAGTTGAAAATAGCTGGTGGCCATGTTTGATGTGTCATGTCTGATTTGGTTTCATTGAGTTTTGCTGGTTAACCGCTCTTTGTAACAATGACAGATGCAGCATCACAACACAGTGTTGGGTACGTCTAGAAACATAGGCTCCTGCGCACGGTGTGTGTGTGTGTGTGTGTTCTGAAGTTGTATGTACTGTTTGATCCATGCAGAAACACAGCCAACTGCTGTCAAGTCCCAGCATGCAAAAACGGGGCACAGCGTGACCTGTTGGTCTAATGAGCAATCTGTGCTCTGTGTGTGTTTGTGGGCTCTCTTGGCCTGCTGTCTGGAAGTCATTAACTGAAATAAAAAAGCAACACTATCACCTTCCCCTCCTGTATATTGTACTCCTGTGCTGAAAGTTGCCCCGGCCCATTTCTGTCTTAGCCGTGCCAAGAGCTGACCTTTGCCATGAGGCGTTGTCATTGTGCCACCTCCTCACTGGTGCCTTTTAATCTGCCTGTGACATCAGTCGCTGAGCTGTGTGTGTCATTGTTGTTTGACTTGGATCAGTTTCAAGTTGTTAACCCTGCATCCCAGCATACCTACACATTAATTAACGACTAGAATTGCCTACTCTTTCTCTTCTCAGTGTTTGTGCTCTGCGAGAGTGATGTTTGCTGGTTGTGATTCCTGACCAGTTATTTTTCAGTTGCCAACTTCTACTGGTATATTATTGCTGCTTTGACATTGGATAAACATGCTCCATCTTTTTTGTTGGCTAACTATCACACTTTGTCTTGCTGTTTTCTCTCCAGCTACCCGTCCTCCAGGTGGCTGCCACGTAGATGAGTTCCAGTGTCGGATGGACGGCCTGTGCATTCCAAATCGCTGGCGCTGTGACGGGGACACGGACTGTATGGACCTGAGTGATGAGAGCAACTGCGAGGGTGTGACCCACATGTGTGACCCAGCAGTCAAGTTCAGCTGCAGGGACTCTGGTGAGGATGCTGTCAGCTGGCTTAAGAGTGATGACCCTTTGTAACAATGTTGTTGTGTTAGTACAAATAGGGTTTTATTTTCTGAGATGAGGACAAATAAGTGAGTGCCTGGTCACACCAGAAAGTGGCACTAGAGAAATGTATTTGCACATCCGTCATGTGGTGGCTGCTCTTAGTTTAATTTGTGACAAAATGCTGGTGTGACCAAGCCCTAAAATTGGTTTAAAACAAACAACACAAGCTGAAAATGAATATTTTGTGTTCTTGACAGCTCGTTGCATCAGCAAGGCCTGGGTGTGTGATGGTGACAGTGACTGTGAGGACAACTCTGATGAGGACAACTGTGAGGCGTTGGTGTGCAAGTTGTCTCATCACATGTGTGCTACCAACGACTCCATCTGTCTGCCTGCTGAGAAGCTGTGTGATGGCACTGATGACTGTCCGGATGGCTCTGACGAGAAACTTTGTGGTAAAACATTCTTTAGTCACAAAAAACATTCTACAAACTTTCTACAATAGCCACAACACGAAAGTGTGTTCAATACCTGGTTCTTTTGTCCTGTACCTTCCATATTGATATTAAAACCCCTGCAAACAGCATGTATAACTCTCCTATCTCGGCTAAATTCCAATCCTTCAATCTCTGCTTCTTGCCTGCAGACTTGTGTTCATTGGACAACGGTGGCTGTAGCCACAACTGCAGCATCATTCCTGGGGAAGGTTTCATGTGCTCTTGTCCCCTGGGCATGGAGCTGGGAGCCGACAACAAGACCTGCCAGATCCAGAGCTTCTGTCCCAAACACCTCAAGTGCAGCCAGAAGTGCGAGCAAGAGAAATCCAGCGTCAAGTGCTCTTGCTACGAGGGCTGGGAGCTGGAGTCTGACATGGAGAGCTGCAAAAGCACCGGTTAGGAAAATCAGGACTTTTTTTGGCATGAACAGTTTATTTACTCCTACAAACTGAAGAATTCTATTTTGGTTTTAGATTGAGAGCAGAAATATTTTCCTTGTGCTGAACAAGCTCTGCAGTACAGATTATAGTGCATGTATATACAGTATTTAATGCATCAGTGTTGAAGATAGATTATTTTTCCAGAAAGTGAGCAGGAAACTCCTTCAGTTTTTTTCTTTGAAAGGGACAGATGGATGGGGAGACACTGTAGAGACAGCTGTGGCAGGATTTTATCCAGGGCCTTTGTGAATCTGGGCCATACTTTGTTGAGACAATAACACTTTTGTTGGGTACAACTTCTTTGTCTTAAGATCCCTTCAAGCCTTTCATCATCTTCTCCAACCGCCATGAGATTAGAAGGATTGAGCTTCACAAGGGGGAGTTCAGTGTGCTGGTACCAGGTCTGAGAAACACCATCGCCCTGGACTTCCACCTCAATGAGAGCACCCTGTACTGGACTGATGTCGTGGAGGACAAGATCTACCGTGGGAAACTGTCTGAAAATGGAGGTGAGGCAGCCAGTTAGCTACAGCTATTAGTAATTTTAGGTTATGCAGAAAGATAGATGGGGTGGGAATGTATAACAGTCTTATAATAAGTAAATCTGTCATCTTTTTGTAAGTAAAATAAAAATAGTTTTGTGGATTATTCCCTCTGAGATAGCAAATCATATTCTTTTGATGGAGCTTTTCTCGGAAATGATCTTCCTCTGAGCAAATTCACTGTAATTTCTCAGAGCCAAATGTTTTTGAAAAGAGTCTGTGGTCAGCTGTGGCGGTCTGTGACCCTGAATAAAGCTCTCAGGTCACTGTCGGCCTTTCCTGCTCCAAAACCCCAGGTCTCTTTGCCAATCAAGGTTGTGTTCCCAGCACAGCACTTAGGGGGCACACGGAAGGCTTTGTCTCTTCCCATTTGTCTCAGTACTCGCTGTGCGTGACTTCAGCCAGAACACTGATGTAGCGTAGGAGGCACAACACACTGCAGTTCCAGTTCCCAGCCTTCCAACTTCACCATTAAAATAGGGCTCCTGAGCAGAAACATTGTGACCAACTCACAGATCAGCTCCTGCTGCTTATTATTGAAGCCATTTCAGAATCTCTAAAGTTGTTGGCATACTACCCACATACACACACAGAAAGGCAGCCATGACTCCAGCATTCCTTTTAAGTAAACTGCGAATAACGCCTATCCCTCTCCCTCTAATTACTACTGGAAGGCCTTGTGAAGAACTTGTCTGTTCGTTCTCAGCCTGAGATGATGACACATTTTAGTTTGCACTAAGTCTGCCTGAGAGCCCGTTGTTTCTGGGAAATAATAAAAAGAGTGGGAGATCTGGTGTTGGATGTTTGTTTTTTTTAGAAGTGGAGCAGTTGGGTTGGGAAGATAGCACTGGTCAAAGCCACGCTGACAGACACAGCAGCAGTGCGGGCCCTTCACGGAATTCTAAACAATTCATTGTTTGTCAGGTTTTTTTCTTTTTTTGAAATGGACCTTATGTGCTGGCTGGAGATTTGCTCTTCTTGCTGAACCGAACATGAGCCAAGCTATTACACTAAATTAGCTGAATTATAACAGCTATATTTCTACTTGCTTGCTATTCAAAGGTCAAATGCATGATAAAGAACACATCCTAGCTTTAACTCCCTCTTTCTGTGTCCCATTCAGCTCTGACCAGTTTCGAGGTGGTGATCCAGTACGGACTGGCTACTCCAGAGGGCCTAGCTGTGGACTGGATAGCTGGAAACATCTACTGGGTGGAAAGCAATCTGGATCAGATAGAGGTGGCCAAACTTGACGGGACCATGAGAACAACACTGCTGGCTGGGGAGGTGGAGCACCCAAGAGCCATCGCACTAGACCCTCGAGATGGGTAAGAAGCATAGATCTAGGGATTCTGAAGCTGTAATCAGCGTTTTTAGAAAATGGGAAGTTGTTGGAATTTCCAGTGCCTTTTTAGCTTAGGATATATTCCTGTTGCATTTTCTATTAAGCTGACATGTTCTCGTGTGACAATACAGTACACATCTGTGAAAATCCCTCCTCACATCCATATATTTTCTGTTGGCAGTATTCTATTTTGGACAGACTGGGATGCCAGTCTGCCCAGGATTGAGGCAGCATCTATGAGTGGTGAAGGCAGACGCACCATCCACAGGGAAACGGGCAGCGGTGGCTGGCCCAACGGACTCACTGTGGACTACATGGAAAGACGCATTGTCTGGATTGATGCCAGGTAGCATTTGCCACTAGTCTCTGAATATACAGAGCACTCTCACTGCACTGCATCCACCCACTCACTCATTACATCACCCACCCGCTCAGTCTTTTTTCTCTTTGCTTGCCCTTATTAATTTTTTTTAATAAACATGCAGATGTGCTTTGCTTATGTAAAACGACATATAAAGCACAGACTCATCTAGTAACACGAGCAGCATGCATATACTTAAGCTGATGGCCGTGTTATCCCTGTTATGTAAAGTGTACATCTCTGCTTTAATGCCTCTCCAGGTCAGACGCTATCTACTCTGCTATGTACGACGGTTCTGGGCTGATTGAAGTGTTGCGGGGTCATGAGTATCTGTCCCACCCCTTTGCTGTCACCATGTATGGAGGTGAGGTCTACTGGACTGACTGGAGGACTAACACTCTGGCCAAAGCCAACAAATGGACAGGACACAAGGTCACCGTAGTCCAGCGCACCAACACACAGCCCTTTGACTTGCAGGTCTATCACCCGTCCAGGCAGCCCCAGGGTAAGTTGCACACCAGATACATATGCATACATATGTATACGAGAGCCCCTGTCAGATTTACCCTTGCCTGTCAGCATGGCTGACTGATTTTGGAATTATGGTGGAATTCACATAAAATCAGGTGCTGTGGCGAAAATGCAGATTTTCCCATTCATTTTGTCATGCTGCAGCAGCCAATAAGACCGGCAGACGCCCAGGTGACGAACTTTGTTTACCTGTAGCATTGTAGCATTAGCCATTTACCTTAATATTCCGCTGTTCACGGAGCAGTTGTGAAGATGGATGTGATTACTGTACATCAGCTGTTCAGCCCTGCCACGAGGGAGTACAGAGACGTTAATCACCTTGCAGTGGCTTGGCTTGTATCGATCTTCAAACTAGAATTGCTGGTTAGTGTTGCACACTCCCGCACCGCTGCAACGACTGATTCTATGTGAAGTCGGCCTAACTCAGTTAGGTGTCAAAGTCACAATTCATTGCTGACCATGTTGATGCACGAGTCCTATTCCGCAAAGACAGCTGACCTTTTAGAGCTGTGTTGTCTCCAATCACACCGGCAGCAATTTGGAAACCTCCTGCTGCCTTGTTGATCAAAAAGTCACCTCACTGTTTGATATTTCCCAGCAGCTGGGTAGGAAATAAAACCCTCCTCCTGCGACATAAATGTCTCGCGTTGATCACACAGACACATGATTGACACGATGACAAAAAGATCAAATGTCAGAACTGTTTTGCTGTATTCTGTCACATTGAACTGTCAACTTGATGTTTAGTAGCCAATGGCTATGGGATCCCAAGGGTGTATGGGGAGCAGATATACACTTGGAGGCAGGAAAAGAGAGATCTCACAGAATTGTTGATTGACAGCTGCAACCAATGACCATGACAGTGATGAGACAACTAGCTGTGTTGAGCGGTCTGGTAGCCAAAGTCTTTTTCTGCTGCCTCACTTTCCTTGAGGGTCCATTGATGGAGAGGTCCATTACACTCAGATACCGGACACTCTGGAAACAGCATCTCACATTAAAGTGACTTATCCTCATACTAGAATGTATAGATTTTCTTTTGTGGAGATGCTATTTCAAAGTATATACACAGCAATTTGCAGAACATATTGTGATCTTTAAAGGAAATGCCTCCCCTCTCTGTGTGTTTATCACGCACCACATCTCCTCATCATCATTTCCTCTTTTTTCTTCCTTTCAGCTCCTAACCCATGTGCCACCAGTGATGGTAAAGGCCCTTGCTCCCACCTCTGTCTAATTAACTTCAACCAGACCTTCTCCTGTGCCTGCCCTCACCTCATGAAGCTGCAGCCTGACAAACGCACCTGCAAGGGTAAGAACAGATACTATTACTCACACACACAAATGCATGCATCTACAGACTTTTTCTCTTAATTTAAGAAACAGATTGTGTACACACTAGGTTGTCCTATATAATCCACATTATCAAGGAGTAAGAAACAGGCTCTTTGTTTGCAGATGTTTTTTTCTCATGACTATCATGACTGCTACAGTGCGCTCAGCTCCTGAACGTGACATCAACATCATTAACTGTCATCTGTTATGACAGAAGATCTGATTACACCTCCTCTGTTTGTGCCACATGGCCTTCCATCACTCTCATTTCCATTTCATTTCATATAAAAGGCTGCCAAAAGTGAGGTCTTCTGAGGTCTTCATTTATCACTGTCTGAATTCATGAGTGGGATTCATGACAGGTTTTCAGGGGTGGCTGCGGGAATTTGTGTGCACGTGTGTCTATCTAAATGTAAAGCATTCTGCAGAACAATTCCCATCACAGCAGTGTAAATTCAAGGATAATTGGTTTAGAGGCCGTCCGATGCATTCGAATCTTCAGGGAGCAGAGGAGAGTCTCGGCCAAACTCTGAACTCGACTTGATTTAGAGGGAATAATTTGTTGTGTCCGCCTCCCATCACCCTGGAGGTAATCGAGCCGCAGGGCTACGTGTTACTGACTGGTCAGTTTGAGCCTCTTGAGCTTTTGTCTCCTAAGATCCAGCTTGGTCTTTGTGTGGCTAGTACAGTGAGAAGAAGCCAAAATATAACAAAACTTTTCATCACAATGTACTACAATAAAAATATAGATGGGACAAACTTGAACATAACTGCTTCTCAAAAAATTTATAATGTCTGCAGTTAAGCAAGTTAGAAGAGCTGCTTAACTCCTCTCTATGCGTTTGTTTTTGCTTTCTCTTTTCAACCTTCCTTTCATTTGTAGATACATTTGACATACTTTCAAAAAGATTCAGTCTCAGTGTTTGTGTTTTTTTTGTGTTTTTTTTTTTTTCAGAGTCCCGCAAGTTCCTTCTATATGCTCGTCAGATCGAGATCCGGGGTGTAGACATTGACAACCCTTACTACAACTACATCATCTCCTTTACCGTGCCGGACATAGACAATGTGACAGTGGTGGACTATGACGCTGTGGAGCATCGCATCTACTGGTCAGATGTCCGAACACAGACGATCAAGAGAGCCTTCATTAACGGCACAGGGGTGGAGACTGTTGTGTCTGCTGGTGAGAACGATTAAAGGAATATCTGTCCAGTTTCTTTTTTTTTTATTCCTTTTTTTGATTTCAGTTTATGGTTAAAACTTTATGTATCGGTTTAAAAATTAGATTACACCCTAACCTTTTCCATTGTGGTGCTAACATTTCCCAGACCTTCCTAACGCTCATGGGCTGGCAGTAGACTGGGTGTCCAGAAATCTCTTCTGGACCAGCTATGATGCCAATAAGAAGCAGATCAATGTGGCCAGACTAGATGGATCCTTCAAGAATGCTGTCATCCAGGGCTTAGACAAGCCCCACTGTCTGGTAGTTCATCCTCTACTGGGGTGAGTGTTAACTTTAGTTTTTGCTGATGCTCTTCCATTTCACTTAATGACCAAATTTCCCTTTAAATACCTTTTTATTTTATTCTAACTTGATGCCATAAATTCAATACAACAATAAACTTTGTTGAAGGTTTATGTGGTACAGCGGTCGTTCTCTGCCTGCTTCTTCTTCCTTAGTTGTGTCTTCTACTGTAGTTCTTCTTTGGTAGAGGTATTGCTCTTCTCCATAGAAGTCATTTCATCCCCTCTCTGTGTCTCATAACAATCATATCCCTCCTCAGGAAGCTGTACTGGACTGACGGTGACAACATAAGCATGGCTAACATGGATGGTAGCAACCACACCACACTTTTCACCAATCAAAAAGGACCTGTAGGTGAGCAGATGTACACCCTACTGCCAAATATAACTGACTGCGAAATAATGTTTCATCTCTATTTAACTTTACAGGGTGGAAGCACAGATTATGCATGTAAGTGTAAGAGATGTATTTGCATGTATAATAACATCATTATTCCTTCCACTCAGGCCTCTCTATTGACTATGAAAAAGAGCAGCTTTACTGGATCAGCTCAGGAAACAGCACCATTAACCGCTGTCAGCTGGATGGAACTAAACTGGAGATCATGGAAAGTGTTAAAAGCAAACTTACCAAGGCTACTGCACTGGCTATTATGGGTAAGATGAAAAACATGATAATTGAAAGTTGATAGTATGATCTTATTACTGCTCAAATTCTAAAGAGATCAGTATCTCAATATCACTAGCCCATGTTAAAGGAATAACCTACAAAGAAATGAATCGATTGTCCTCACTGTAGGAGACAAGCTGTGGTGGGCAGACCAGGGAACTGACCAGATAGGAACATGTGACAAGAAGGATGGAGGAAACTGGAAGATTTTGCGAAACAACACCTCCCCTATGATGCACATGAGGATCTATGATGAGGATGTGCAGAAAGGTAAGAAATATCAGTTGAAGAAAAGTGGGTTTTGTCAGTAATGAGTCAAAAAGTAATTATATATCATTCAGAAGAGTTTAAAAGTCAATCTAGATTACATTCTGTTGAGTGTCATGTTCTGAAGCAGATGTAAAACTCAACATTTTTCTTTCTTTTCTGGCATCGCTGATCTTCTCTTTTTCCTTTAGCTGGTATCAACCTGTGCAGTAACAACAATGGAGACTGCTCCCAGCTGTGTCTGCCCACATCACCAACAACCAGGGCCTGCATGTGCACTGCTGGATACAGCCTCAAGACAGGACAGCAGTCCTGTGAAGGTAAGCCACTGCTTCACAGCTATAAGTCACACATACAATAGGAATGCAGCATGGCCTAAAAACAAAACCTTTTTCTACTGTCACTGAGCAGGGATGGGCTCTTTCCTGCTTTACTCTGTTCACGAGGGAATTAGAGGAATTCCACTCGACCCGGTAGACAAATCTGACGCCTTGGTGCCAGTGTCTGGCACCTCTCTGGCTGTTGGTATTGACTTCCACGCTGGTGAGTGGCACTGAAAGACATCAGTAACTAGATGTCCTTGCATGAGTGACATTTCAAAGCTGTTATTATCTCAGTGAAGTGAGTATTTATAGGATGACACAAAAAGCCTCTTTGTTTTCAGAGAATGACACCATCTACTGGGTGGACATGGGCCTGAGCACCATCAGCAGGGCTAAGAGAGACCAGACATGGAGAGAAGATGTGGTCACCAACGGCATTGGCAGGGTGGAGGGCATCACCGTTGACTGGATAGCAGGTCTAGTCATAAGAGATTTGAGATTCTGTTTTAATTCACTTGTGCATACTATGCACTTTGTTTGCACAAGCACAGAGTCACAGAAGGACCACATAGCTGATTTGCATCCCTGTTCTTTTATAGGAAATATTTACTGGACTGACCAGGGCTTTGATGTGATCGAGGTGGCCAGGCTGAACGGCTCCTTCCGCTATGTAGTTATTTCCCAAGGCCTGGACAAGCCCAGAGCCATCACTGTCCATCCAGTTAAAGGGTAAGGCATCCTGCCAACGGTTTAATTCTCCCTTCTGTTATACTGTTGCCTTTAGGTACTTGCAATGTAGTTTCAACTGTGCTACTATAATGCACTTTTAAATCATCTTGTGTGCAGGTATCTGTTCTGGACTGAGTGGGGTCAGTACCCTCGTATTGAGCGCTCTAGGTTGGATGGCACCCAGAGGTTGGTCCTGGTCAATGTGAGCATCAGTTGGCCCAATGGAATCTCCGTCGACTACGAGGTGTGGACCACAGCTGATGTCATAGCACTTAACATGTCCCTTAACACATTTGTCATTATTATTATTAGAGGGTACTTCTGGGGTTTAGTTTGAACCAATATACTGTGATTTTCCCAGAGACTGGACCATTGGTCATCTTTTCTTTTATGTAATGAGAATTATCCATTATTATTATCGATTCAGTTATAGTAGTGGTTCATCATATGCCCTGTGGTTTCATAAATGTAATTTAAATTATAATATGTAATTGAATAATAGCCCACATTACATTATCTGCCAGATATAATAGCATTTAAAAGTGATGATGATTTAGCTTTAGAGCAGCCAGAACTTGTGACTCATTTTTGGTAATGCTATACTAAAATCACACATAAAAACCATCCAGTATTGTATATAAAAGCAGTGCTGTAGCTAAAAGACAAGCTAAAAGGGGTCATTCTATGTGTGTATAAATTAACAGAGTACCAGCAAGCCAGTCTCCCTAATACCTTTTTGGTTTAATGTTATTTGGAAACTGAACGCTATTTTATCTCCGCTCTGTCTCTGCAGGAGGGTCTGCTTTATTGGTGCGATGCCAGGACAGACAAGATTGAGCGTATCAACCTGGAGACTGGAGAGAACAGGGAGCTGGTGTTGGCCAACAACAACATGGACATGTTTGCTGTGTCTGTCTTTGAGGAATATATCTATTGGAGTGACAGGTCAGTTCAGTTGTTAATTCATTTGTTTATTGAACCGTCCTTTTCTATTGCTCTATTATCCAGTCATACGTGTTAATGGATGACAGCTTTAAAATCATGTGGAAGAGTTTGTGTATCATGCTGTTTATTGACTCACGTTTATTGTTGTCTCTTGTTTAGAACTCATGCCAATGGTTCCATTAAGAGAGGCAGCAAAGACAATGCTACAGATGCTGTACAGCTCAGGACTGGTATTGGTGTACAGCTGAAAGACATCAAGGTTTTCAACAGGGCCAGGCAGCAAGGTAGGAACACACAAAAAATGTGCACACTCTTAATCTTGTTACTGTGAAGTCTGGCTAAAAATGTCCTTACAAGAAGAGGGCTCCCTTGAGTTGGTCCTCACATGTAAACAAAAACACTTAATGATTCAATATTTTACCACCAAACTTCATCGGGGGGGGGGGGGGGGGGGGGGGGGGG
>JAVQJL010104124.1:0-33058 GCA_036024295.1 Nannoperca obscura
ATATATATATAGATATATATATATATATATATATATTTTTTTTTTTTTTTAATATAAAAAATACATACATACACACACACAAACTTTTTCTCCATTCATACCAAAAGCCTGCTGGTTGCACTTTTCATTTGTAACAGGCTCCACTCTCCGGAGTCTGGCTTCTTATCAAAAGATTTTAATACCAGTCATCAGCTGTGATTAACTCCAAAAATGGTTTCATCAAGAAAGCGGCTCTCGACAACCGACTTACCATCACTTCACCCTTTTTTAGAAATTCCATTATTAGGGCAACTATTCAGGAAGTGTATAGACTGATGTGACTAGGACCCCCAAAACAAACCTCATGTTGTAATCCGTTTTCATTTGTCCCAAAACAAGACGAAAATTACAGTACTTTACTCCGGCTCGTGAAACTGCCAGAGTAAATGTTGCATTGGACTTGACATGTTTTGGAGGGTGTGTTGGCAGCGGTAATTTGGCTGAAGGGCCAGAGAGAGGCAGTTAAGTTGTTAATCTTAGCGTCAGGATCTGTCTGGCATCGCCTATCGAGCGTGTCAGTAAAATAGTGGAAACGACGGCCAACTTTAAAACACATGCCGAGTAGTACAGTGAGTCCTATTGTTTTTGTTTTGGTTTAGCTCTTAAGTTTGAGCCCAAATGCTGGGACTGAGAGCTGTAGATCAGAAACGATGGTCAGTACGAGGACTGAAATCCATCTTGACAAAACTTTTATAATGGAGCTGCTTGAATGTTCCATTGATATAAGTGGATTTGCTGTTTCTGCAGCTCATTCATATGTCGAGGCATGGAGTTCATTGGGTTTCTAGAGATAATAAGACTATTTCTATCTGGGGACATCACTTCAGGCTGGTTCCAGAAAGGAGTTTGTCTTGCTTCATCAGAAACATCCTATACTTTTTAGCTGTGTAGTGCCACCATGCATATTTTGAAGCAGCATTTTAGAAATGAAAGGATTGGGTTGAATAAATAATACATAAGAGAATTGATTTACTCTTGTTGCAGCATGAGTGCCCTTGTAGTAAATTAAGTTAACACACTGCCCCTGATGACTGCAGCATAGTTTAATTGACAATTTCACAAATAACCTTTTTGATGGAGCATTATTATAGTAACTTTTATAATAATGCTCTAAGCAGTACTGTACTGCTATGGATGGTATGGTTTTGTTCAGTTCATTATGGTCTTACATAGTCATTTCAGTTGATGAAATCTTATCTTATCTTACAAAACTATCAAATTTTGCTGTAAGTTTCTGACTCTTGTTGACGTGCACACAGTAACGAGAACAACAAAAAGCTCCCCCGTGCTCTAAGCCCGGGCTAAACAGGACCAGATGTGAACGAGGAACATGGTCTCGGTTTCCCCTTCTGCCTTGGTTGCTCGTGGCATGACGCTTCCTCAGATTGGCCCGGACAAATTGATCACAGACAGAACTATTGGAAAACCATTGTGGAGTGCATTTCGTTCCTCAAGGCAGTTCTTCTTTTCTCTCTCTTTTTCTCTTCCATGTGACAAAAGCTCAGACAGGTGAATACTTGGATACTCTGAGATATTGTGACCTACTTAACGTGGACTGGACTGCATGATCTATTTAGTCTTCATGTGGATGTTGGAGTATGCAGCCAAGGTAGAAAATGGAAGGATGACACCAGGAGTGAAATAGTATGAAAATAATGTAGGAGTGGGAATGAACATGTAAAGATTGTCAAGATGTTGGCGTGAGCAGAAAGGGTAGTTTCCAAAGGGGAAAAAGGAGCGTAAACGTCTTGTGTAAGGTTCGCAGCTGTCTGCACCAATAGATTTAGATATTTCTGGTACACAGGTGAACGTTTTGGCCTGATGGTGTGTCTCTTTTTAAAAATCCATCGATTTCTATTTTTAGATTTCTTGTCATGGATCAAAGTCTCAATCAAGGAGCAATTTTCACAATATTCATTAGGAATCATATTACAGTCTAACCTGGTTCCAGACTTCTGAAAAGCTGCCCACATTGCTCATTGAAGGCTGTTTCCCCCTATTTAGAGAAACAATTGACCAATCAGAGCTTAATAGGCAGGATTACAAATTGCTAGCCACCTACCCAAGCTAACTTTTTGTTCAATGTGGAAAAAAGTTAACTGCTCCTGCAACTGCAGCTTCTATGCCATCTTCAGTTGGCATGGAAACAGAACTGCGTCACAGTGTATGTGATGCAAACCTTTTTAACTGTGGTCAGAATTGAAAAAGTTACAGTGGGTTTCAATATGCACTATTTGCCTCCCCTTAAACGAGCAGAGCTATATAGTAACATGTTTAAAGTAACTCAATCTCTTTGTGTCCATGCACAGGAGCAAGAGGACCCCAACAAGCTGGCCACCAGCTGGCCCGACTACTACATTGACCGCATCAACTCCATGGCTGCTGTAAGTCAGTTTATTTTTGCTTTTACAATATATTTCACTTACTTCGAACATCTGACCGCCACTTCTAAGAGGTCACTGTTCCCTCAGTCATTCTTTCTCAGACTTCTCCCATGGCTCTCCTTTTATCGTCTCCCTGCCTACTGCTTGTTATATTCGCATGACCACATTCCTTCGTTCTGACCCCAGCATTCACACACACTGTGATGACAAACAGGCCATTATGACACTCAGCAGTTCGGTCAGCGGGAGTGACTGTCAAAGACACGGAGCGAAGCCGGGATGACAATATTCACTATTTCTAGTCAATGTGGTGCCAATACAAACAGCATGATACCGTCACACAACTGTCTTCTGCCATGATCTCAGTATCATTTTAAACATGACTGCTGTTATTATTTGATTGAACATTCAGCCACTGGCTGAATCCCTGTGAAGATGATAATTTGGCTCCAAAATATTTGAAGATCATAAAACACGACATTTTAAGAGGGGCTCTTTTAAAGATGACATGTAAACATGAAATTCAGAGACTTAACAAACGGAGATTCCAGCAAAAGCTTCTCATATCAGTAATGGCCTTTTCAACTTTCCACTAAATTCATTTTTATTTTTTCTCCATCTAGCAAAGGAGACCAACATTTAATATATTTACAAGTTTTTCCAGGCCATGGATGAGAAACTGTTTAACCATAACTTACACAGACCACCATAAACATAGGGCCAAAAAGTAATGGCATTTAATATCTGTTTATTACCGTGTTGTTTGTTTTTCTGGCAAACACACATGCAGCAACAAGCCATGTAGAAGATCACTATTTATGCAGCTGTTTTTGTTTACTGGCTCCACTCAGGGAACAGGAATGAGCTACTTTTGAATGGTGCACACGGTACCTGAGCTTAGTGTATAAGTCTGGAAAAACAGTTTTACTGTCATTCTCTTAACGAGTCAGACAGCAGCATGCACACACGCAGACATGCACAGTATTTTAAGTGTAGTCAGGAGAAAGTGCAGATTTGTGAGTTGCCAAGAATGTAAACTCCAAAAGGGGTGTAGCAGTGCCTCTGTGCTATTAGGTGTCAGGCATGCTGTCAGTTTGTTTCAGCCTTTTCTTTTTTTAAGATATCTACTGCAAATCAACGTGAGTCTGTAAGTCACTTTTAAATACTCTACAGTATACAGTCAATATCTAAATATTTTTTTCTTGCGTAAAGAATATTTAAGGTTTATGACTCTATAATAGATAAATAACCTTTTAAGAAATATATTTGTTGTCTCCATTCCCCTTTTTGCACAAGCAGTCTCTTGTTCTGCCCCACTTTAGCACGGTCTCCCTTATTCCCCATAACTCGACCAATTTCCTCCATTTCCTGAATGATTTTTATACTCCCACTATCATTCTTCGATTTTTTCCACTCCCGTGCCCCCAGACAGCATCTCCACCAGAGCGCACTTTAATATTTGGAGGTGCTCTGCTTGTCCATGACTTCATGTCTTGGCTCCCTGGTGAGCACACCAGGGGCAGCCCTTCCACAGTAGCTGAGTTATTGGATGAACTCATTTTTGCTTTGCCGCCCAGAGAAATCACTGTACAACCAGCATCTTGATGTTCATTCATAAAACCATGTCAGAGCCCTGAGGTTGCTTGCTGGCTGCAGAGTGATAATTCAAACATCCTTGTGACTCTGACAAGAGTTTCAATAGTCTGGCTCTGTATAAGCTAGTGTGGTGAGCTTCAAAGCTACTTCCTGGATAGGGCTTTCTGTAGAGGGACAGAAAAAGGAGATCCAACACATAGACAAGAGAAAGGGCTTCCTATAGGATGTAAATGTGATGTGATTTCTAAATTGCTTAATGAATGTTAGTGTTGCTCCTTAACTACTGGATGTGTAATGTGTAAGCAACTGTTTGCTAACAAGTTTGCCATACCAACCTCAAAGATGACAATAATCAGTGTTTTGTTCATAACTTGTTTGTGCTGCACCCAAGGGGCAATCAAAATCATTTGTTGCAGGTTTAAATTATGTCTTATGTGTATTTTAAAGGTTACATTTAAGTGTTCTACGTTTAAATAATTGTAGCTTTTATTAGTACTTTAGTAAAACCTTAGCAACAAAGCTTAGCAAAGATGCATTGCATAGCTGTGACATTAATAAATACAGCTAATAAACTAACTGGCATTCAGTTGAATTGTAACACATGCTAATTTTGAAAATGCTAGCGTTCCTGTAGAACTTACCAAAAAGCTTTCATTAGAGGTAGTTTGCATTTTAATTGGTTTAATGAAGTCATATCAGTGTTTATTTGCAGGAGGAGATAGAGGAGAAACCATTGTGGTAATATAACAGAAAATGGTATGACCACTTTGCAATTAAAGCCCAGTAAATGTGTTTAAACAAAGTTGTTCATTCCACTCATTTTCAGTTTCTATCCACATAGGAACAATAGGATAATGGCTAGGTTTAGCCAGGTTAGCATTTTGTTAGCTTAATTAGGTTTTGTGGCTCTGACTTTGCATGACTATTTTAGTTCAAAATAATGTTGTTTGCCTTCATTTATATTGAACATATACTGTTTTACTTGGCACATCAGTGACTCACATGGTCCTAATTAAGGTTTTGATGAGCTGCACTCATCGCTCACAGTTAAAGACGCACTGACGACGAGCTTGAAGGCATAGAACATCCCATAATAAGGATTTAGGGAAGTACCTTCTGCTGGTTTACCAACTGGCTATAATACTATCCTTATGTGGTTTTTGGCCACAGGTTTGAATGAGCTTACAAATAGCAGATGTAGGAAGGAGCCATTTGGCTAGACTCATTGACACGGTGAACTGGCTCGCAGCACGACCAAATCATTCACTCTCCCCAACACTTGTTGTGTCCAACTTCCCATTGACTATGAACATGTTCATTTAAAGAAACAGGAGCCAAAACCTTTACTTCTTGGCACAGGGTCCGTGAGCCATCTGGACTTGAGGTTAAGTCGACACGATGGATGTTTTGACTGTACTGTTTCTAGATTAAACACTCTCACTCACCGGACAGACCAGAGCTATTGTTAGGTAGTCAAACATGGGGTCTGGCTTCAGCTAGCTATGTAGGTTCAGTTGGTCCAAAAGCTGTCTTGCTATGGAATATTGCACTCAACTTTGACCTGTATGCCTTTTCAAGGGTTTACGGATTGGAAAACAGGGTCATATTAAAGCAAATATTTTTGCAAGCAAATTAATGGACAGTCACTCTGACTAGCTTACTCCACTGCTGAAACACACAGTTTGAACCTTAGCACTTGGCAGTGAGCTGCCATGGAAAAAGCCTGGAGAAGCTAAACAGAAGCCCTGTGGCCCTGACTAATGGGAGCACAGCAGCTCTTTGATGTTGCTGAGGGGAGCCTTAAGTGATGCAGAAATGCATTAACACCACCAGTCTGTGTTTTAAGTTTTTTTTTTTTTATGATTTGTTGTAAGCCTGATTGGAGCTAATTGCCTGCATGACTTATTTTGGCATGATTGTATAACTTCACACTGTTCTTTTAAAAGGAAAATGACATTGGAAGGGAATACACATGATTTATTTGAATTGTGGTGCCTTAAACATTAATGTACTAATGAGGCTCTGATTATCTGCGATGCTAGGACTAATTTAAACAAACAAATGACTGATTAATGAATGATTAACATTCATGTGTTGACCCAATGGTAACAATGAAAGGATCTTAATTAAAAGGGAAAAATACTTGCCAGCAGGTAGCTTGCCCAATGGCAGCTGTTATAAAGTTGAAATCCAGCAATGTTAATCAGCTGTGTTTCCACTAAATTCCTCTCATTTCATTTCTCACCATTTCTGCAGATGCAGACCCTGTTCGCCTTTGATGAGGAGGAAATGGAAATGAGGAACAAGGTGGTGGAAGATCTGAAGACAGCATTGCGGACTCAGCCAATGAGGTAAGTGCAATCTCTTCACCCAACTAAACTGTGACCTTTTCCTGCGCTGCAGGTTCTCCTTCAAGTCATGCATTCTTGCTATTTGACATGTTGAGGTAATGCCCGACATATTAAATTCAGTTAACAATGTAACAAGCTACAGAAAAGATTGTCTGAAAAGAAGTATCTTGCCACAGTAGATTTACAGTAATAATAGAAGTAAAAAGCCTCCAATTGATATTCTCCCAATTAATATTATTTTAAGATCTTCACTCCTATGTTTTCACCCTCTGAAATGGTCATTAGCAGCTGTTAGGCATCACTCATCGCCACAAAGAAACATTTAAGGACATTGGGCTGCCATCTAATACAAACCGCCTCCCTTTCCCCGTCAACAGCTCCTTTAGAGCTGTCCATCAACTTGTGCCAGTCATGATGCAGTGGTCTGGACCAAACCGGGGGTGTTGAGTTTTCTCAAGGCAAGCTATAAAGTGCCAGACCTAATGCGCAGAGTGACAAAAACCCAGAGTGGCCCTAGTGTCTGGGTCATGTCTGGGGTGTGTGTGCGCGTGTGTGTGTTTTGTATGTGTATGTTTTAAAGGCCAAGTGTGTGTGTGCATGCTTGTGTCTGATCCATAAATATGTTATGAGAGGTTTTAACGATAATGTTCTTATGGAAACCTGTGAAAAAGGAAAAGTGTGGAGAGAGTGTGGTTGGTAACATACCAAATATTTTATAGTATACAGTATACCAAGTGTACTTAATGAATTAATTAAAGATTTAGTTAATAAAAGAACTACCCTGTCACTGAAACAATTTTTTTTAAGAGACCCAGTTTAACTGAACTATGAAAACTGAATGTTTCAGATCATGGTCTTGTAAAACATACAGCATATATAGGCACAAACAAAAGACAACAGTAACAACTTATCAATGTTCCTTTATTGGTAACCCCAGTGAAGCTTAGAGTGCAATAACTTCCGTATGGAAAAATGTGACCGTTTTCTGCATTTTGCTAATTTTGGTACAAATCTGTGAATTTAGTGTTTCAAGATAATCACGCACAATCCAACAGCAGGGTTAGAAAAAGCAACATTTCTCAGGACTTTGACTTTAATGAGGCAGAGTTATGAATACTGCCTTATTCAGTTGCAACAACATTATGCACTTTGGACAGTTCAAACTGTAAATATGATTAATGATCAATAAATAGTACTACATTTTTACAGCATGTGGAACGACCCTGGTGCAGTCTGTTGCTTCAGGTCAATATTGATTTGTCTTTTCTTGTTTCGGTCTTTTGCCACTCTGTGATTCACTCTTACTCATTATCTCCTTGTATTATGTTCAAGTGCACCTCATCAAAAGTGGATGTAATGACTGAATCAACACTATTCAGTAATGCACCTGCACCCAAGCTGTTCAGAGTAACTTATTGGTCATTAGCACACAGATGTTTGTACTGTACTGTAACAGAGATGAGGGTAGCAGGTGTGTCCTGCAGAATGGGTGTTCAGGGAAAGCCTTGGCAATGTTTTAATGTCCCACCAAGCCTCTCCTTTGTGACAAATGGGTGGCTAAGACAAAAAATTATGACTTTGTGCTTCACAGCTTAGATGTCTGGTAGAACTGTGTGGTTTAATGTGGCGATCAGCTTCACCTAAACATCCCCTTTAGGTGTCCCTTCTGTGTCCCTGTGTATATTGTGTGTCTTTTATGACTGCATTTTATGAGACAGTGTCTGTATTCAGCTTTGATTCATGCCTGCCTTTTGGATTACTGCCCAAATTGGCCTCCCCTCCCTCCTTCACTCTGGCATTTCAGAGAGGCAGCTGCGCCTGCTTGTGAAGAGGTGCCCTTGTGCCCTCAGCCTGCTCTGCAGGGCCACAGGGCACAAACACATGGTGGACATGCAGGGTGCCAGGCAGAGCGCACAAAAGCAGCACATTGTCAGCAAGCCACCCACTGTTGTCGCTTTGACTTTCAGATTGATTAAAAGCCATTGATATGACATGAAGACATGCTCGGGTCATACGTTCTGCTATGTGTTACTGTATATGGAATGTGATATTAACACCAGGTGTATATTTTCTTTATCACGCCAACCATGACCTCCTGGAGTTCACGGAGGCCATTTCAATTCCTTAAAATCTAGTGGTATGCAACCTTTTTGGTTTGTGATGAAAATGATGAAAGGTCTACTTATGACCTTCATCTCTTGTTATGGTTGTGGTGTGTACATGAGTTGTTAGCAGTTCAACCAAACATATTTCTTCTTTCTAATGATAATATTTCATTTTATGCGGCTAGAAAGTTTTAAGTAGACATGCACTGATGACATCCACCAGATCGGTATCTTGTTACTTTTATCATTATTACTATTTTAATATGATTCCAATTTTTTGTTTTTGACACTTTTCATCAAGTGTCCATTAAATACTTGCTGCGTTATGTCAATTTTTTTGTCCTCTGCAGACGAAGGTAGCAATGCACACAATGCTCATTATTCCATGAAGAATGCTGTGTTACTGCTTTCTTAAGTGAAAATTCTTTTCATTATTGTTATTCCCATGACATATCAGGCTTTTTTAAAGGATGTCAAAAGCCTTGTGGGTAATGTAGGAAATGTGAACTGAAGTCCAAATTTGGCACAAGAAAAATCAAATTACAGCACTTCATTACAGAGTGACTGGATTGTATCAAACATGGCCTCCAACAGTAAGAGGAGACAGTAGTTATTTACCAGAAATGGTATTAATAGTTACAACTGTTAAACCAATTTATAGGCCCAGATGTTTTATTTCAAATATACATTTGATTCGTTATGAACAGCCATAAAACAAAGACATTTCAAAACTTGGCTGAATTTCTTTCTTATGGGAATTTACAGCTTATCTCATTTTCTCAGCATTTTCTTAGCCAGCAGCTATTGCTTTGTTTACCAGCTGTTAAATGGAGCTTGAACCATCACGCTGTGTTTACTCTCATAAAGCTGAATCTCAACTCAAGTGGGCATGTGAGGGCCACAGCCAGATATGTAGTCAAATCAAATCTGGTGTGCATTTCAGTTTAGCTTCCAAATATTTAAATATTTACACTAACTACACATGTAAGTGTACTTACATAAGCACTGTTGACCTATTTACTCCTCTGCACATCTGCGCTGGTGTTTATGTCCATGCTGATGAGCGTACTGTGCGTGCATTCTTGCACCTAAGAAGTCGATGCTCTTCACTCGCTGTCATTTCTGTGATGAAATAGCTGCATGAGGACAGGAAATTAACCTTTCCTGGAGGTCACTGAGGCCATGCTGGCCCAGAATTCACTGCAGTCCCAGGCTCATGTCAGGAGAGCATCGCTATGCCTCCCAAGACAGCTCTCTGGACATTATTTCTGCAGATCTCTTCCAGCAAGAATATTGACTTGAGTCGACTTTAGCCATTCTCCCTGCTCCTGTGCCAATAGCCCTTTGGACGATTTGCTACCACCACATGCAAATATTATCCTTCAAAACATTTTGCCGCCGGATCTCTCAAAGGTTCCTCTTAACAGAGAGTGAACTTTTCTGTTTTCACATATTACCAAATAGATACGTGGGGGAGCGGAGAATCCCACCTTTACAGACTCTTGGATGGAACAATGTTTTTGCTTCTCTCAGAGCACAGATTTTTCACCGCTTTGAATTTAGCATTTTAGGGGGGAATGCGAAGAAATGAGGACCAGGTGGGTTAGATACAGGCAGGTTTAAACAAACTGAGCTTGTCAGTGAGGAAGGTTTGTGCTGGAATGGTTTATTTTTGTCCCCAATACATTTGGCTTTGCATGTAATTATGCAGTACCAGTCAAAAGTTTGGACACACTTTCCCATTCAAGTAAATCATCCTGCTTAAAACTACATACAAAGGATGCCATTACTGGTGAAAAGTGTTTATATTTTTGTTTCTCAGATTATGTGTACTAAATGCAGGGATGGAAAGGGTACTAGAATATTTTTTGTTGCTTTGTTTACTCTGAGTTGTTACATTGTTACATTTTTCAAAAGGGGGAGGGGGTTTGATGAAAAAATGTTACATGATGGCCTAGGACTATTAAATTTAAAGAACACCTTTTAAGCTACAAAATAAAGTGTTAAAATGTCAGTGTATACACTGCTGCAGCCCACAAACACACTTATTAAAGTCAGACTGCTTTAGCAAAGCGGCTGCTGCAGCTACGTTCATAGTGCAGCCTCTTGGCTCCGGTGCAGACGTAATTTACCAAACTAATAACCTTGTCAAGTCAAGATAACACTGGTTATCATTCTAAACTTAAACTGTAGATATTAACTCAGGATAATCAGTTATGAATGTATAATCACTTATGAATAATTTATGTTCCTAAATCCCACAGACAACGTCAGTCAAGCAGCAGCCACCGATTCGTCAGTGAAAAGCAGAAGTCAGACACCAAAGTCCAACCTGTTCTCCATCGCTAGACAAGGGAAAATGACACTGGAAAAATACTGCACAATGTCACTGTCGCCAAGTTTATCGTGAAAGATGTACAGCCCTTCACTACAGTCCAGTTGGTTTAGATATGCTCTGTAACGTTTGCCAGTAGCTAGCATAGCAAAAAAAGTATTAACAATTTTTTAAAATACTTTAAAATTACTTCCACCCCTGGCTAAGGGTCAGACTAATGTGTGTGTGTGTGTGTGTGTGTGTGTGTGTATTTGTCACAGGAATCATTATGGAAACATAGGCCACTTCAGTCTAAGACACACACACACACACACACAAAGCTAGTCCATAAGAGCCATTCCCGCTATGCCATGATACACATCTCAGATGGGCACCGTGGCCAGGGGTTTTATTATGATCTGTATATTTGTGTGTAAATGTGCGTTGCCCTTTTTGTTTAGCTGGGTCTCAAATCGAGTGAGAGCCGCGGTGATCGTATGACGTCTCTTCCCAGCGCAGACACCTTGGTCAAATAGTTTAAAGCAGCACCTCTGAAGAGCTTCCTGAGCCCTTGTCCACACTCTGGCCCATAATATAGGCGTGGGTGCGGGTGAGGGTGTGCGTGCGCCTAGGGGTAGGCAAGTGGGTGTTTGAAATAGATGTTAAGTGTGTGTGTGAACGTGGTGATTAAATGACTGGTGGAAGAGAGGCAGAAAGTACATGATCGCTTGAGTGTGTGTGGACGTGTTGCACTTTGATAGGTTTGTATGGTTAGGCTTTGAGGCAAGAATGAACTCCCAACTGTCTGCCACACAGCAGTTCAAAAGGTTCAGTTCAAAAAGGCAGAATGTGTTTTGCCTGCACAGCTAAAACCTGGAAAAGTCCAGTTGGTTGGAATGAATGTCAAAATTTAAATTTGAACATCTGGATTAGTTTTCTAGCTATTGCTGTTAATTTAGAATATTGTCTGCTTCTGATTGAGGGATTATACGCTTTTTAGATGGAATTTAGATGAAAAGACTGCTAACTTACTACATTGGCAGTCATTTAGTAATGTAAAAAAGGAAGTGATTCAGGGTTGTATTCAAATTTCAATGTGCAACTAACCTTACCTTACCTCTGAACATCCTCTCGTCTTAAGTCAACACACAGCAGTCATTTTATATTATGGCTCGGCCTCTATATTGTTCCGTTCTGCCTGAGCTCATATTGTATGCAGCAGTTGTCGAACTCTCACTGTCTTGAACGTAACCCCAGCGGCTTTTCAAGTATGCAGTGGTTGTTCCACAAAAAAAAAAACTCGAAAAGAAAAAGGCCTGCACACCAACCGGCTGAGCGTGAATGTCAGCTGAAAAGATGAGACTTCAAAGTCAGAGGAGATGGGATCCATTGATTCAAGTGCTCGCTGGAGACAGAGAAAAGGAAAGATGGGGGAGGAGGGGAGAGAATAGTAATAGTAACAGTACAGCGGATTAGTCACTATTGAATGCCCTTTGAGGAGCCATGCAATATGTGTTTGTGGGGACTTTTTGTGTATGTGTGACCTCAGTGACATGTCTTCTGTTAAATTAATTTCCCGGAGCTGGCCAGGTTTGTTGTAACAGCAGGTTTATTCCACATCTGCATTTGTGACAAAGGACAATATTGTGAAATGCTCATCTCTTGTGGGCAAACAGTGCATGCTCTGTCTAGAAAGACAACGACATGTTAATGTTAGCTAGTTATACTGGCGAGGTTTTTACAATAAACACATCAAAACACGTAACATTATTTTGTCCACGGACAACCCATAATCCTTTGCTATTGCTACTCAGTGCAGTCATAGTTGTCCCATTTAGCTGGATTTAACATGAACCTTTTTAAGTATGTTACATATGCATGCATATGGGCCTTGATACAGCCAATACATGCACACACGCTTGCATGTGGTTATGGCGCAAAGGATGTGTGCATGCATTTCTCGCAAGCTGTCGACAAACCAGCAGAGCGAAGCGAAGCCTTGAAGCCCGTCCAGCGTTTTGGACCCAGGCTCATGAATCACAAGGATGTTCAGCTTAATTCCTCTTCCAGTATGAAACCTCTCTCTCTGAGGTGGGCCTGCAATTCACGGACAGGCGTATGGCCATTGCTGCTTCTCAGCTGGCCAAGGACATGTCACTGATATAAGATGTGTAAATTTAACAGTTGAATCAGTCCGCCTCGCTCCAGTTACAGTGTCTGTGTTACATCTGCATCACGCCATATCTAATATACTGGATTTATTCTTCATCACCTTGGTGTTCAGTGGAGGCTGAGACTGCAGCGTCTGTGCTGAAACAAGAAGCACATTGTCTGCTGAAAGTGTGTGTGTTCTGTGTGATTCCAATGCATTGTCAATGAAGGCTGACTGTATGCATGCATGTAGTATGACCTTCTCGATCTCATCTAGGCACTGCTGCAGATCAGAGGATTATACGTCTTTGGTAGATTTACTGGTCATGCCAGGAAATGTCTGTGTGCTTATGTATGCATCTGGGACTGATTGTGTGTTAGCAGGAGAAGAGCCATGGCCTCGATGTGTAGAAGAAGAATTGGATGATTTACATTTTTTGCGTTTTTTCCACTGCGGTCCGAGCCAAGACAGCAGTGGGAAGGGACGGAACTTCTGACATCAAAACAATGTATCTGTTACGATGAGGAGCAATAAATCTCAACTCTCAGACCCATTCCCTCTTTCCACTTTCTGAATTCTTATACAAGCCCTCATTTGTCTGAAATCATTTGTGAGGCCTATCCAGAATCTTAGTGAGTGGGAAGGTCATTTACAATACGGCCCACACTGTGCTCACTAGATGTGACATCCCTCAATGTTTACATGTCCTTCCTGTCAGTCAGTCAAGGCTTTCCCACAGAGGTTAATTACTCGCTGCTTTCTAATTACTTCCACTAATGAAGGTTGTCAGTAGGAGATTGGATGAACTTGAAAACTTTTGACAGTGTAAAGTTTCACGTGTAAAAAAGTTATTCTGTTTTTGTTGATTTTTCTGTAGCTGTTGAGTACATTATTTCCTTTTCATTCAATTAAAAATAAATATCTAAATTGGTGTCGAGATGAGTAGTCCATGAGGAGCACTCCAACAGTGGATCTAGAGGAGCTTTGTTATGTCTTTGAAAATAATGCAGAGACATCTTAGCTCGGGCAAGGAGACTACACAGTTTTAACAAAAAGCCTGCATCACAAGTGGAAGGTCTAAAGTTTGAATGGTGCAGGAGTGTCAGCATTGAATGATGGGAAATGTAGGATGCAGTGTTTTTGGAGTCAGGGACTAAAAGTCGGGTTATCAACTTAGATTTTAACTGTTACAGCTGTAAAAATAGCTTGTAAGTAACCTTCAAACTGTATTTTGATACTTATATATTATGTTGCATACCATTGTTTACTTTACTCTGAATCTGTACTCATTTTCCTTCCCGCCTCCTCCAGGTTCGTCACACGCTTCATTGAGCTTGACGGCCTCACCTGCCTCCTCAACTTCCTGCGCAGCATGGACTATGAGACGTCAGAGAGCCGCGTCCACACCTCCATCATTGGCTGTATCAAGGCCCTGATGAACAACTCCCAGGGCCGCGCACACGTCCTGGCCCACCCACAGAGCATTAACACCATCTCACAGAGCCTGCGGACAGAGAACATCAAGACCAAAGTGGCAGTGCTGGAAATTCTTGGGGCGGTGTGCCTGGTGCCCGACGGACACAAGAAGGTGCTGCAGGCCATGGCACACTACCAGAAATACGCTGCTGAGCGGACTCGCTTTCAGGTGAGAAAACTGAAGTGAACTTTATCTAAAGTGTTAGAGCTGCAAACAGCTGTCATGGTACTTGTACTGCAATCTCTATAAACAGATATCTGCATATGAATGCACAATAGGTAGGCAAGAGACAAGATGTTGGTATCCGAAGCATTATTTTTGTTTGTAGCATCTATTAGTAGTTTGAGTAGTATTGACCAAACACACTGGACCAGGCTTTGGTTGCATACAGGTAAACCATCCATTAGGAGAATTCATTGGACAAAATCTTGGAATTCTTGTCTATCGCCTGACAACTATTTAGCTTTTTATCAGTCTTGGAACCCTAGAGATTAGCTTTTTATTAGCTTTTTTAAATGAATCTGCATTCAAATCACTGTCAGACGATATTCGATGGGTTCAGAGTTTGCTAATCCGCCTGTAAACAATAACCAGGACACGGAAGAGGAAGTCTTGACCCGGATATCCTTTATCTGTTATCAACTACACTGGAAGCCCTGAAACCCTGGCTGTTGCCCCCAGAGGTTAACTCGTCAGATGATAGCCGATGGATTCGGAGACTGCTTGAATTGTGGTCATGTCTCATGGCACAAACATAGTTAGGGAGCCTTTGCTGGTGACAAGGGGCAGACAGAGATTATGGGAAAGGGCAGACTAAATATTTCATAGTAATGCTCAAATATATCAAGCTCTGGTCATTTTGATAAGTTGGAGACTCGTGCTGCAGCACCTCAGACTGTTTGCCTAGGGTTAAGTCAACACTCTGGCCATATTAAAAGCAGGTGAGGACATCCAGAGTTATGGAGGTCAGGGTATGTGTAGTGCTTTAGTGACTAGCATGACTGAGTCAACAAACCACATCTCGCATGTCTCCCGGGGTGTGTGGTAAATCATGCCACCTCAGGCTAAGTTAACACCACAGGAACTGAGTGATTCCAAACTTATGAGGCATTTTTTATGTTTGTTTGAGCTATGATTAAGCTGCAAAAGTCTGTTGGGGGTCAGCGCAAAGGGGGAACAAAGGGTGTGAGATGTGAGAACACTGACCCTGTGTTACCTTGTTCTCTTCAGTGTTGTGTTAGAACAACTCAGTTTTGATAAATCAAGATTTCTTTGTCAGTACAGTAACATGTTCCTTTTATCTCTGACCCAGTTTCTATCCGATGATTTCAGCGCTGAAATGTATATTTAGATCAAACATGCTTGCTGACTAACGTTCCCATCTGTCCTGACCATGTAGACGCTGCTGAATGAGCTGGACAAAAGTACAGGTCGCTACAGAGACGAGGTCAACTTAAAGACCGCCATCATGTCCTTCATCAACGCTGTACTCAACGCTGGAGCTGGGGAGGTCAGTATCAACACCCATATGCCTTTTAGATTACACCCTATCAAAAACAAAAACAAAAATAGTTTAATGTAGTTTCATCATTTGGAAAAAGAAGACGAATTACAAGAAAATGTCAAGTTACTCCTTACATTTGAATGGGATGTATTCCTCAAGAGGTGTTTATAATATTACATGTATGCACTAATCACTGATTTTAATCCTATGCAGAGTGCATATCACCATGTTTCTCCAGTGCCATAGTTGGCTCTCCCTTAATTGATGTTCCATCCAGACAGACACTGTGTACTTGAGCCCTCTAGCGACAAGGTTCACATGATTTTTCTGTAGGATATTTTTGTCACTAACAAACTTCCTTCAGTAATTTTGCAAATGCTAAAATGTTGTTGGGAATGAAGAGTTTTAAATACCAAGGCACATGCTAGATATTTAGTTACCCATGTCCCCATTTGAGGTTTCTCTTTCTGTTGTTTCCATCCTCTCTCATTTTTTGTTCTTTTATTTTCTAGGACAACCTTGAATTCCGCCTCCACCTAAGGTACGAGTTCCTGATGTTGGGCATCCAGCCGGTCATTGACAAGCTCCGAGAGCATGAGAACGCCACTCTGGACAGGTGAGAGGAAGACCTAATGAGTAACCAAAAAATGATCCTGCAGCAAAAGTACTTCACCATTATGTTTTGTTGAGATTGACTTTACTTGTTGTTTACATACCCCATTGCTTATTCAAAAATAATAATGGTATTTATATATATTTAGATCAAATAAACCTGTATAAATGTGTGTCTGAGACCCCAACAAGCAGTAATGTGTTTGTCAGTTCAAAATGATCTTTATAAGCAGTTATCATAAAACTGTAAAATCCTGAAGTATTAAGCTGATAAACAAAGTTAAGTTGATGTTTTTTGAACTGTGAAAGAGGGCCCCAACACACAGCATTAGGGTTAAATAAAGCTGCGGTAAACACTTTAAGCTCAGACTGTTATTTCTCTGTTCAGGCATTTGGACTTCTTTGAGATGGTGCGGAATGAGGATGACTCTGAGTTGGCCAAAAGGTTTGACATGGTGAGTAACCTAGAATTACACTTGGACACCAATCTCTTTTCTTGTCAAACTAATATAATATATAATAATCAAAAGTTATTGATATAAGATGTAAAGACTGGTTCTCTTTCTTGATAGACCCATGTAGATACGAAGAGTGCTGGTGCCATGTTTGAGCTGATCAAGAAGAAGCTGAGCCACACAGACGCCTACCCCAACCTGCTCTCCATCCTCCAACACTGCCTGCAGATGCCCTGTGAGTAGCTACATACTGTAACAATGAATTTTTCTTCCCTTGTTGAGGTTCAACTTTGTGAACTGCATTGCATTACAAGTCTTACACCATACAGACAACACCATTACCACTATATCAAAATGAATTAATTAAATGTGCTTGTGTTACTCCGTAAGTTTTCTGTTTTCATGTATTTGAGGTTTGGGAAAAAAACATATTCCTATTACATACTTTACCAGATAAATAATATCTGGAGTGAACTGAGTAAACGAATACCAATTTATTGGGATGACCTCACTATTTGTCTATGCCTCCGCACCCAGATAAACGTGGCGGTGGCAGCCTGCAGCACTGGCAGCTCTTAGACAGGATCCTTCAGCAGATAGTCCTACAGGATGACAAGGGAGAGGATCCCGACAACGCCCCTCTGGACAACTTCAGTGTTAAGAACATAATTCGCATGTGAGTGGAATCTCATTATCCTCAATCAAGTCATCTCACACAGGAGCAGACACACACTCCACAACCTTGATCATTTATTTATCATAAAATACTACTGTGCTGATTCAGACCAAACATTAAATTGTAATTTGTAGCGTTACAAGAGATGACTACAGAAAGTGCACTGCCTTTTTAAAAGCTTTTAAAAGGCAGAGAAGCACTAGAATATCATGAGTTGAGCATCAGAGCTTTAGTGTAAGGAAACATTGACAGTAAACCAGTATTGACTTGTATAATAACATCTGTTTCAACACTCTTGGCCTTGCTTTTTTTTGTTTTTTTGGAGCTACTATGCCAGTGATGAGAGTAGAGAATGTGATTGCGCAGGAAGGTGAGGTGAAGTGAAGATGGCAGCAGGGGGTCGTGAGCATAATCGGAGGAAGAGCGTGAACTGGCATGAAAGTGGAAGCCGGAGATCAAAAGGAAATTGCTCTAATCGCATTAAGCGAGGAGGCCGGCCTAGTCAGCCATGTTTGGGTGCGGCGATGCAGTCACTTGGCTCCATGTAGAAGACAACGGGGAGAAATAATCATTTTATAAAAGAAAACCAAGCATTTTCACTTGGTGGTAGATACATATGTATCTATTCGTCATCACGGGTACAGTCTACACTGGCACTCAGAGATTGGATTCCAAATGTTTTTTGTGGTCTGCGTTTCACTGAACTTTGAAACTAATCTGGACTTGTGTTCAGGAGCCAA
The DNA here is from genome assembly GCA_036024295.1 of Nannoperca obscura. Taxonomy (NCBI): domain Eukaryota; kingdom Metazoa; phylum Chordata; class Actinopteri; order Centrarchiformes; family Percichthyidae; genus Nannoperca; species Nannoperca obscura. Next base: position 18,406 of record JAVQJL010104124.1, read on the forward strand.
AGACTGCAGTGTGTGCTGCGTGGAGGTTGTTTTAAAAGCTGGCATTCAGGGCTTTTCTCTGTACACTTGGTGTGTGTGTGTGTGTTGTGCCCCACCAGTTCACTTCAGTTTCTCATTCTGAGGTGCTGTCATTCTTTTCTTTCACCATCTTTCTTCTCTTCCACTTTTTTTTGTTATTTCTAAACTTCAGATCAGTGATGAATGTGTTTAGTCTTAGCAGTGAAAGCACCATAAAACATGTAGCGTGGTAAACCTTGGCCTCTGCTCACTAATTGAGCCTCTATTGTTTGTGCACTAAGCTCACTTGAGTATAATTCTTTCCAGTAGCGTTCAGAAAGTGAAGCTGGATGCTGCGTCTAAGCCCGGACGTCCATTACTGTCAAATTGCAGATCCATCACAGTGGTCAAAACCTATCCCTCACTTTACATTGCTGCCAAAATCTTGTTGTGTTTCCATAAACTCTCCTAGAGTAAATTATGCCTGGAAATGAAGAGAGTGCATAAAACTGAGATTTCTTCATTGTTTTGGCTGCATGCCGGAGGCCCCGACGCTTGACGGGTGAAAATGTTCGGTTTGTCTCGTGCCGCGGCAGCTCAGAGGGGGAGGAGGGGGACGTTAAAACAACTGTTAAAACAACGGGGAGACAAAGTCATTCATCATCTGTGGTTGCCATGACGACGGCTCTGACTACTCACACGTATGCCCAAAATGAGCACTCTTTTACAAATCACATTTTTCCACAGCTATGTAACGGTATTTATTTGACTAGTCAACAATAAACTGATTGTGTCTTTGCGTTTTAATGATCTGTGCAGCATTGTTTGAGCTGTAATTAAAGCAGTGCTCGCTTTGTAATCAAGTTCAGACAGTCCTGTTCACTAACACAAGCATTTAAAAGGCCTAAATCTGATTAATGACCAATTTGCTTTTAAATTACCTTGTGGATTTCCTCCTGTGAATTGATTACAAGCATTTAAGTGTGAATCATTACCGCAGCAAAGTTACTTTATCCTTATTGGCAGTTGTGCAGTTTCCATGTTCAGTTGTTCCTTCTCTCATGCTTTTTCTTTCTCTCGTTGTTTGTTTTATACTCTGTACTTAGTGACATGTCTATTCTCTCAACTCTAGCCATGGCTTCCAACGATGCTCAAGGTTTCACTTTCCAATCTTTCTTCATATAAATTAATTTCTCAAAACACTCCATTTGATAATCTTTTCATTTCTCTTTTATTCAGTTTTGAAATAGTACCTCCTATTTTTTAACTTCCACCCATATGCAGTCTCATCAGGAACACTCATTTCTCACATTGGTTGATCTTACATTTATATCAGTGTAACCCTTTTTTAACCATAAGCCTTACCAAGTGCCAAGATTTATATCTGAATATAATTGATTTCAGCCCTGCAGGATTTACTTTAGCACTAATGTTGTGTTGCTAATGTTGCAGCTTAAAAGACTGCATCAACCCAGTCAACGCTGGCGATGAATCTGAACCCATCTCACAAAAAGGATGACAATAATTACTGTCAGTGATCAATGGATTTACAATCCAGTGATTGAATTTCCTCAAAATATTATGGCTTGACTTGGTTGGAATGCAGTTGACCACTATGTGCAAGCATTTTGTTCAAGGCTGTGCTCAGTTTATCTGTCTACTTTTGTGTCTGTGCTTATTTTTGTCTGCCTGCTTCACAGGTTGGTCAATGAGAATGAGGTGAAACAGTGGCGAGAACAGGCAGAGAAGTTCAGGAAAGGTGAGACTTGTTTCACACACTGCACTCTGCAGGTGGAAAGAGAAAATGCATCTTACTTTTCTGTCTCCATCAATCTGTTTTTTTTAAATATAGTTGCCTACAAATGCCCCTTCCTGTTTACATTTTTATATCTGAATCTGCATCATATGGACACATTTCTGCCCCATTTTTTTCCTTCTAGATCATGTAGAGCTGCTAGCTAAACTAGAGAGGAAGGAGCGGGAGTGTGAAACTAAGACCCAGGAAAAGGAGGACATGATGAAGACTTTGAACAAGATGAAGGATAAACTCCAGCGCGAGGGAGTGGAGCTGCGCTCAGCTAGGGAGCAAGTCATGGACCTGTCCTCACGCATCAGTGACATAGTAAGCAGTGCCGCCTTTTTTACTAGGTTACAATATGGTATTCAACATGTTGTATGAGTCAGTGATATGCTGTCCTGTAATTGTGTAGCTAATTGCTAAATGTCTGTTATCTTATTAACAGACATTTGTATGTTTTTTTCCCACTTTTCTGATGTTGAACAAATGCTTGAACAAAGGGTTTTGTGCTAGCTATTTCTCCCTGCTTCTACTATATGTGCTAAGCTAAGCTAATTGTGTAATTGTGTTTTGTTGTTAAATCGATATCTATTGCTGCCTTCAAATGGAACTTGTGAGCTCATGGTTATGACACAGGAAGTCTGCTTGGTGTTCAAGTGGTAAGGAATGACCACATCGCTGCTAGATGCTAACATGGACGCCAAAAGATTTGTTCTCTTGACATTCTGCCCTTTTTTCCAAGAAATGTTGCATTACTTTCTATTATATCAAAAATTTCCTCTATACGACTAAAATTACAATTATATATTTATATAACTTAATATCCACCAAGAAATAAACTTCCACGGCCTCCACCATTTTTTAAATTGTCAGCAAACAAATCACAACACGAAGCGGGCGTTCATATGGACTCGTCTTGTAAACACTACATCTTTTTATCCCAACTCTCAATGAGACGGATAACGGATGCTGTCTAAAATGCTAGCTGTTTATTTTGGATGGCTATACTGATGAAATCTAGTTTTAAAGGTTGAATTCACTTATTGTATATTGCGCTGTACAAACGTGTCCACAAAATGAATGTAATATTAAGCAAAACATTTAATAACTTTATCTTTTCTTTTCCACCCCCCCTCCTGTAGGGCGGTAATGGGTCTTTCCCGCCTCCTCCTCCCCCTCCTGGTGCCCCCATGGCTCCACCTCCATCTCCTATGATGGGTGGCTTTCCTCCACCACCACCTCCTCCGCTACCATTTAGCTGCCCGCCTCCTCCACCACCTCCTCCTCCACCTGGAGCACCGCCTCCTCCACCAGGAGCACCTCCGATTTTCGGAGCCCCACCTCCTCCTTTTCCCTCATCATTCAACTCGGCAACCACCATGCGCTCCAAGTCCGTCCCTCAGCCTTCACATCCCCTGAAGTCCTTCAACTGGGCCAAACTAGGAGAGGTGAGAACAATGAGAACATCTACTTTGCCAAACTATTAATATTCTTTGGGGGGGGGGGGACTAATCTCGTTTTGTAACTATTGCCATGAACAAAAAATTCAAAGCATCTCTTCATCCCTGATTTAAATAAGTAAGTAATGTAGAGCTAAATTCTGATGTAGTACCTTTTAATGTTTATCCCTTATGTCCCTTCACCCCTTTGTTAGAATGTGATCAATGGCACCATCTGGAATGACATCGATGACCTGAGAGCTTTCAAGATTCTTGACCTGAAGGACATAGAGAAGATGTTTTCAGCCTATCAGAGACAACAGGTTTGGATTTGTTAGCAAGCGGGATACAGTATTCTGGAATGCACTTTTATGACTTGCAGTTCACTGTGTGTGCGCGTGCGCGTGTGTGTTTGGTGAGCATCAACATATAGACACAGAAATCCATTATATGCCTGTTGTTTTAATAACTTTTAGAGTTGCATGTGAAGTTTTGCCATGATTCTTTAATGTGTGTGTGTTTGTGTGTGTGGTGGGGGATGTGGGGCGGGATGATGTCAGAAGACTCTTGAGAGTGCTAAGGGTCCAGCTCACTCCTAACATGAGCAGCTGTTCACTGCTGAAAGCCTTAATGTAGAGATGGCACAGAGCTCAAGCTTTGCCCTAGCATCTGCAGAACACTTGTGTGGGAACTGGTGAACTGATCGGATCTTCACAGGCTCATGGATCAGGGCAACACAGAGGAAACAGTCAACACCACTGAAGTCACGAGGTGTCACGATACAGGAAACCTTTTACTGAAATAAAGAGGCAATTGACTAAACCTTGTTGAACTATGGACTAACTTAATAGGATAACTGCAGTATGCCCGTCTTCGGGGTGATACCATACAGTACATAGCAATTACTTCCCTCTGTGCTAGAAACTAATTACACACCACTTGTCATATGATAATACTGTGTGCAGTTGCATAGACTGATATATTTTACTACCTCAAATGGGTTTAAGTGGAATGTTAATATGCTGTAATTAGTTTCTAGTAATCACGGTTTACAGCAAGGTCTTTAAGGCTCAATGGAACAGCAATACTTATCCTCTATGGAGGCATTACCATTGTTGAATTCCTTTTTTATAAAGCATTTTACTGCCATGCTTAAAAGCCTTCTGACAGCTAAAAGCACAACTTCTCTTTTCAGTAATGGGTCATTTGAGGTTGTTGCCGACAGTGATTTACAGTGGGTATTTATTTATACAGAGCAGGTTTTTATTGGCTCAGGCCAATGGTTAAACGCAGATTTCTATGGATGTAGCCACATTAAAACCCAGGATCTTCCTGGAATTGACAGCTCGGTTCTATTTGGCTATAAAAGCGAGATTCAATTTGACTGGACAATATTGCAGTGTTTATACATGGCATGATTGCTTTTTTAAGATTGCCACTGGTCTTTTCTTTCTAAATGGGCTTTTGTTTACATTTGCCCTCTGTAGGATTACCACTCCCATTTTTCATGTTCATGTTTTTCCATGTCCAGGCAGATGTAGATGCAATCATAAGAATAACAATTATATTCTTAATTATAACAATCCTGACCTCTCAGAAACCAAAATATTATAGAGTTTAAAAGCTATTGTGTCCATCTATGCAGCACAGAGATATTTCAGTCTTTCACTAAAGATTTTATGAGCCCCTAATGACTTGGACAGTATATTATTATTGTTTTTTTTCTCACAGAGGAATTCCCAGCTTCAGCTTGTAGTGTGCATAGTAGTTCTTTGCTCTAGCTACCGCTTATTTTTTTCTGCTTGAAATGCTAATCTTTGCATGTTTTCAATTTTTTGTCTCTTTCTGCACTCTCCGACTGCCTGGGCAGGACCTGCTCACTAACCAATCCTTCAAACAGGTGAGTTAAAGGTCTTCCAGCATCTGTATCTCATTGTTAGCTGTCTTCACAGCTCTATCACCTCCCCTTCTGCAACACAACAGCCAGCCACAGAGGCCAGTCACTTGAATGATGAATGTGTTATTATGTGACTTGTCTCTGGTTGTGGGATGTGTACCAAGTGTTTGCTGTTGTTTTTCTTCAAAGAGTCGTGGGATGTATGAACCATCTTGTGTACCTTCTCTTTAACAATACAGAAACCAAAATAAAGCAGGAAGGCTTCTTTCCAAAACTTTACTTTTTCAGACAGACACAATTAGCGATTAGCTGGTGAACATAGTGGAGCATTTAGCAGATAAAGAGACAGATATTTCCCCCAGGAGATAGTAGAGACCAAAAACAGAGCTACAAGGAAAGTAAAGATTTTACTTGCATTCATCATTCCACCAGAAACACGGCTCCAAATGAATGCTAATGTTGCTCAATGTGTATCTGTGTAAATGGGTAACGCATTCACTATCATCATCTTTTATAAGGTGATATGTCAATGTTAAAGTGGTTAAAAAAACCAATTACTTCAGCCATGATTTTTACCACTGTATGAAATGACATTGTAGAGTATTCCTACGCCTTATTTTTATTATAATTTTTTCTTATCATCCCCATTTTCATCTTAGTAGTTGTGTTGATTACCATTATTGCCATCATCATCTTTCATTGCCTTAATTCTAATAATTCATCATCATGAACTGAGCAGGAAAAGCCTGAATTTAAATGCAGGCACTTGGATTGAAAAAAAAAAAAACAGCCTTCACAACCATCTCGCCTTGCACCAGAGAGAAAAACCCAGTACATTTTGATCGTGCCACTTAATAACTGTTATAAAAGATGAAAGAGCTAGTCTCCAGTTAGAGTGGGTTGAGTGCACATGCTTGTACACAAGTTGGAAAAATTGCCTTTGGGCGCGTGGGCAGAGAAGGCTTTGGCAGGCACAGTGAATGGGAGTTGTCCCCCTAACCCAGAGCCAACCTCATTCTGCTGCAAGGCACCATGGGTCAATGCAGGCATGGTAAAACGACACTTTCTTTACAAGCCGCATCTGTTTTACTTACGTCATAGCAAAGCGACCTCAAAAAGGACGTTTTCTGGCAAGCTGAAAACCAGCTCAGACCATAAATAGAATGTGTTTAACATGCTGCCCCAACCAGTTTTCTCAGACATGTAGTCTTTCCCCATGTGGACTTTTAATACTACATTTGTGTGATTGGCCCGATTTCCTGTTCCTCTGAGAGGTTTATAGGCCTGCCTGCATTGTGTTTGTAGTGTTGACTCACAGAATAAAATCCAAGATCTCACTTTATGACTTTTTAAGTTTTATCATTTTTATCAAATTTATATCTACTTTCTTTTTTTATTTTACATTATGGCCTCTGAGAACTGATGTATGACACTTGACATTTCAGGTCAGGGATCTTGACCTGAGGCCAACTAAAGTATTTGGCTAGAGTGCAGCCTTTTAGTCTGCACTTGATAGTGGCAGTGATCAAACTGCAACAACTGGCCTTGGTTCCAGTTGGAAGGTGTATGAAGTTTTTGAAGTCTTTTTTTTAAAAGATCTGCTCCAAATTAACGCTTTGTTAAAGGCTTAGAAGGGGTCATGTCATCTTTCAACACAATAAAGATGTCAAACAGATGTGAGGAGGAGATGTTTCATTGGGCAGGCTTTGCATTTCATATGAGCACTCTGTGTTGCTTAAGTTAATCTGGTTCTCTGTCTTTATCTTTCTGCAGAAAGAGACGGGCTCTATGGACGACATATACGTCAGCACACGCAAGGTCAAGGAGCTGTCAGTCATCGATGGTAGACGGGCACAGAATTGTGTCATCCTGCTTTCAAAGTACGGGTCCCAGCCAGAAATGTTACTTGTACCATTAGTAAAGAACTAGTTATATGTTTATTAGATTATGATTCACGAGCGATGCCATGAGCGCAGTCTATTGTGAACCAAGTGACACTGCAGCCTTTGGGTCAGGGGTCAGAGCTGTAACTCAGCGTGGAGCTGCTGGAGGCAGGTGCTTCCTACGTCTGTTACAGGAACTGTGTTTTTAATGGTCACACGAGGCCACATCTGTCCGTGTAATTGAATTACCATCCATGCACTTTTTCAAAAGGAAGTGCAAACGGAGTCACATGACAGACAGAAAGCAATGTCCAGGCAAGGATGCATCTTTCGTGTGGTGTTCAGATTTCAACAAGGTTTTTGTCTAACTTTAAACATTTAAGTATTCTCAGTCTCCACATTAAATCATAGAATGCATTAAGGCACATAAAATGAGCCCCCTCCCGAGGGGCTTTGAGGCCCCACTATACCAGAACCGGAATCAGTTGTCACCATTTAAGATCCACCCAACAATATGGTTACCATTTGTATGTCTCCGATCACAAATAATCTAAAGCCCTGCAGGGAATTTGAATCCTAACCCTCATTTTCAGATCAATAAGCAGACTTCCTGAGACCTTTCTCTGTCAGACTAAACTGCAGGACGGTCCCTGAACTCACTCTCGTGTCAATAGTAAATGACCTGAGGGTACAAACTAGACCCAAATGGGGTCAAAAGTTGATCAATAAGGCTTTGATGCACAGACTAACAATGCTGTTATAGATCACAACCCAGTACACTTAACACTGAAACAGCTGCCACTACCTCCGGGGCTGACACTGGTCCAGGCCAGTATGCAGAGTATTGGTATCAGCCCACTCACACTTTTATGCATTGTGTTTGGCAATGACATGTAATGAATTCATGCAATTAAGACAACTTTCAATAATTAATGTTCCTTCTTTACAGGTTAAAAATGAGCAATGAAGAGATCAAGAGGGCGATCCTAGAGATGGATGAGAGAGAAGAACTAGCCAAAGATATGTTGGAGCAGGTACAGTTCAGTACTTGATGAATGATCATGTATATATGTACGACAGCAGGGTTAGTAGCATTGTGCATTATGACTGCTGAGAAGATAAAAACAATGTGTATGGATTTGATTGATGTGAAAGGAAAATTTATTTTTTATTGTTCAGAACCGGCTTCAAAGAGGTTTGATGTACAGGACTTTGCTTAATCAGCCGTTGGCCCAGACAGAGTGATATTATGCTGTATTCATGAGTTTTTAAGTCATAATGTGGAAACAACATGGATGCTAGAAAGAAGATGTATTTTGTTGCTCTGAGCGTTTCAACAACACGTTGGTAGCTGCTTCTGGGTGATTGGGTTGGATGAGAGTCAGACTTGTTGCTGCTCCAGTACATTCCTTCAAACCACTAAAATATTGCTTTACCTGACTTGTTATCAGGGTTGATGGTAATAAATAACTTTTCTAATTAACTATATTAACTAATACGATATTACAAAGTACATGGGAGAAAAAAAATGTATATGCAGTACCTGAGTTAATTAAAAAATTATAAAATCAGCCAAACATTAACTCTCGTCTGCCATGTTTCTGCGTATACGATGTCAACTTTCAGCCAGACGGGCAAGTCTTGTCCCAACATTTTTGTAGACTTATTCAGTTGTTGTTCCGACTTAAGGGGGTGTTCATGTGAATTCTTCCAGTCGGGGAAATCATTTTTTCCGATTATTCTGACACCGCATGAGTGCAGAGTTATAGATTTCAATTATTCCTGACAAGGAAACCGAAAGCAAACATCCTGCAATGTTGGGGCCTGGATCTTTTTGATTTATTTCACTGTCATTTTGTATTGACAACGATTTAGAGATGTTACAGCTAAAGTAATAAATCAGTATTAAAAGAAAATGAACTCTGAATTTCGTGGAACACTTTGATACTGTACATTTCAGTTTGCTCCACAGACTACTGCAATGGCATTTAGATTAACTTTGTCTTTGCATCTTTGCAGCTTCTGAAGTTTGTCCCAGAGAAAAGTGACATTGATCTCTTGGAGGAGCACAAACATGAGCTGGAGCGGATGGCCCGGGCTGATCGCTTCCTCTTTGAAATGAGCAGGTACATGTAACTGCATTATTGTGTAACATTCCAACAACATGTGTGTGTTAGGTGTCTGGTTTCTGTTGTCTTCTGCATTTTTTTCAATGCAGCCATCTTTAAAGCAGCCATCTTCGAAGCATGGCATTGCACAGACTGCAATTTGATAAATTGTTATGTGTGGCAATTTGTAAAAAAGTGAGATTGTGGTGATGAAGATGTAGAGTATGATAGTTACACTGAAGTCAGTGTCTGCATGATAAAATAGACATGATATGTTTGAATCGTGTATGCTCTGCATTTGAAATGAAAAGATTTCCAAAGTGCAGATTTTGTGCAGAATCAAGACATCAGCCAGTCAACCACAAATGAATCCTAAAATATTGAAAAGCACAATGTCTGCACAGAGGAATGAGCTTTTGAAGCAGCACCAAGAGAGAGTCTCAAACTTCAGTGTTTATTCATCATTTAGCTTAGAAAAGATGTCATCACATGAGAGAGAGGGGGGGGGGATGTTTTAAATCTGCCTTTTTTTCTGCATTCCATCCTTTCTCAGAATCTGAACTGTTTGTACAAGATAATTAAACCATTTCATTTCCGTTAGTGAAATATTACCCTGTCCACTTTCTTTCCTTTTAACCGCATCTCTTTTGGTCTGAGGAATACATCTGGGATTTAGTTATTTCCATTTTTTTCGCCATTTAATATCCCTGGTCCCTCTTTGAAATTCCCACTCCCTACCTCAGTGAACTTTTGGCAAGTTTAACACACCCATTTGTCAACCGTCCAACTTGATGGGAGCCTATTAGATGATAAAAGGCCTGTGCGAGGGAGTTTAGTACGATTGACTGACTTCTTGCTTTGAACTTGCACTACCCTGGAGACAAATGTAACTCACCTCCCTTTGTTTTTTTTCCTTTTTCTCCTCCTTTTACCTCTTCTTCTCTTCATCAGGATTGACCACTACCAGCAGAGACTGCAGGCTCTGTTCTTTAAGAAGAAGTTTGCAGAGCGTCTCGCTGAAACCAAGCCTAAGGTTGAAGGTAAGGACAAAGCTTTGAAAGACAGAAAACCCAACTCTGGTCATTGAGCCACACTGTTGCACTTGGCGCCATGTTTCTTCATTAACCATGAACACTGTAATTTCTTTTGATTAGATCCCACATACACCATCCTGCTACCAGACACACTTACTAGTGCACCAAATGTCTGTTAATCCGTGGCTGAAATTAGTCCCTAACAAATGCACTATTTTCTCCTGTTTGAGGAAGATTTACAAAAATAATTGTCTAGTGTCTAGCTGTTTTAGGAAATTACTTTTTGTAAAGAATGAAACTGTTTTAAATATAAACTTAAGTAGGGACCAATGGGCTTGTGTCGAGTGCCGTGGACAAGGTAAAGAAGTCGGAGAGAAACGGAGTAACACCTTGGGCCTAATGCAAGAACATTTACATATTCTTATCTTAAATCTCCTTACTTTTTGAGTCGTCCTTGTACAAAACTCTCAACTGCACAAACTTGACTGCCCCAAAATTCACAAAGAAGTGTGCGATTGTAAGATTTGATTATTAGCATAAGTAACGCCACTAAAATTGACATTCAGGTCACTCTGGAAAGTGTTGTTCCCAAAAATGTTTCCAAAGAGTGAAATAATAAAAGAAGAAATTTCACGTATCAGAACATCACATCCCGCTGTCAGAAATCAGCAGACAAAAACGTAACAATTTAGCAGTGTCAGCAGTTAATTCAAGGGCCACTTTGTTGTTGCACGAATAATCTTGAATCACTCGTACGTGCTACTTGTGAAAAAATCTGTCCGTACGACTGCTTCTTGCATGAGACCCATTCTTGGTTTTGTTCTTTAATGGGATTTGTAGTCCTAATAGTGCACTTTTGACATGGTTTAAGCTTTTTCCCGCAACCCTGTTACACACAAATGGAGCAGAAGATTACATTTTAAAGAACATGCTTGTAAAGGGCACACCACATTCAAATGATTGTAGGCGCTTAAAAGCAAGAAAAATTGTTTCAGGCACTAAAACTGTTATCAGCTTTGAACACTTTCTCATTCTGCACTTGCCAATGCTCTTCGTGTGTGTGTGTGTGTGTGTGTGGTGAAAGCGAGTGGCCAACTGTATATTATTGGCCCACTGTTTTTCCCTTCAAGCCAGCTTCCAGGTTACCAAGGAGGTTGTTTTGGAAAGCTGGCCCATGTTGAGAGGGGAGAGCCTCTCTCGTAAACACTGCACTTCAAAGAGTCTGGGAAAAGGCCTCCAATGAGGTCCATAGACATGTGTGCGTGCACATGGGTGTGTCATGACTGAGCTGTCATAATGTTGGTTTGACCCGCTTTAAAGACACTTCTCTGTTACCCTGAATGCCTTTCTCAGTTTTGATGAGCACGTTACATTAATTGTGCCAGTAGTGTTTTATTTGCAGGGTCAGGGTTAGTGCTGACTGACACTGAGATATAAATGTATCTTCTGACTTGCATTACTGAAAGAGTGTATGAGCAGAAGAATAATCCTCTGAGTTTGAATATTGATTCAAGCCTCCAGAATCTTTGTTGTTGGATCCAAGCGTTCCCAGACCACACTGCTCATCGATTCCGATAATAAAGTTCTCATTCCCTTTTATTATTCCTGTTACTTTGTCATATACTCTAGATGAGACCATATTACCCTGGACCACCCAGCATGTTCAATAGAAGCATTTCAGAAGACAGTGCAGTTCTGCATCCAGCAGAGTGCTGTCAGCAGAGCCAGAAGAACAGTTCCCATGCTGCATCACAGCAGACAGAACTGTAACAATAACAATATGGATTTTGTTAATGATTTTCACATTCACACTGAGGTTTTCTCTGTCGACTGGGGAACCACCTGCACTTTGCCAGACAAGTCTGTTCTCAGAGGGGAAGAAACGGGACAGCATGGGCTTATGTTTGGAATATTCCCTTCCCCCTGTTGTTCTATGGACGGATGGACTTGATGGGTTTCCCCGCTAGGCTGCCCAGTTGTGGGGAATATTGATCAATCATCATGAAGGATGTTAAAGAAGAAGAAAAGGATGAAAACATTTGGGCCAAGACTTTAGTTTGCATGTGTGTCCATGGCGGCTGAGTATAGAAACAGAGTGAAAGGGAACTGAAAGAGGCCAGTTCATTATGTAATGTAAATTTGATGCACTAAGCAAAGTGCACACACATCAGTCACCAACAATATGATCTCTCCAGCTGCTTCTTTCTCTCAATTTTCCTCAAGCCATCCTGAATGCGTCCAAGGAGGTGGTCCGGAGCAACAGGCTGACTCAGATCCTGGAGGTGGTGCTGGCCTTCGGCAACTTCATGAACAAGGGTCAGAGAGGCAACGCCTACGGCTTCAAAATCTCCAGTCTCAACAAGATTGCGGACACCAAGTCCAGCATAGACAGGTGGGCTCGGGGGGGGGGGGGGGCAACCAATTAACCATCATGCCTTTTCTTCTCAGTGTCAAATGGGAGTACACACACGTTGCACACATACTGCAGTGCAACGTGTCACAAAATGATTTGCTGTTAGTGCAGTGTTCACCGTAGCAATCACGTCCCTCCCCTTCCGATATGTAGCCAAGGTGGCGACCATTGAGGGTGAGAAGTGCACAGTGATCCACACCTAACGTTTGACCATTATGAGTACACCGTCCACTGATGCACTGCTATTTGCCTTAATTATGAACGCACTTATGCACTCAAAATAACACAGGAAGAACACAAATTGAGACATAGCTTTTCTCTTTCCAGTGCTAGTTTCTCAGTTTCTCTCATGTCTGCTGCAGATAAATGTCCACACATTTGTTGAATTTATATAAAAATGTGCTCCTTAGATCGCACTCGTCAACATTAGAATTCAGTATCAAAGTTAATGCAGTTGATTCTTTTTCTGTAAATTGCATGTTTACAGTGCAAAAGGGGCTTCGAGCAGTTAATGCAGCCTGATTTTCCATGACTTAATATTCTCAAAATGCAAAAATATTTGGCTCAAACCACACTTACTCTGTGGCAATTTTACTTTTCCTGTTTGTATCACTAAAACATGATGGGAACTGTAGTGCTATTTCTAAGCAACTTTTCATGAAAATAACAATATATTGAATTACCCATTAAGACGTGATGACTATGCAAATACATAGAGCTGCAGATACAGTAAAAATAAAGAGTTACAACTGAGCAAAACAGCCTAGGATTCAAAACGTAAAGGTCAAAGTATTCAATATGATCCTTTTACTAAGCAGCTCTACAGGAAGTAATGTTTCCTCAGTGACTTTTGTTTTCAAACTTTTGTCTTCACTTGTGATCCAACAGGAACATCACCATGTTGCACTACCTGATCATGATCTTTGAGAAGAATTACCCTGACACACTGCACATCCAGCAAGAACTCAACAGCGTACCAGAGGCCGCCAAAGTCAAGTGAGCAACCTTTCTCTGTGGGGGTGATGTTTTCACCAGAGCATGTATCTTTATTACAGCAAAGAGGAGAAACCATCAATCCACTCTCAAGTGCATGTGATTTAAAGTAGTGCCATCAGCTGTTGGCTGTTACTTGGGGTAGATAAAAATGATCTGCAAGATCTATGGTTAGATGCATGGTTAGTAAGTGATTGTGATTATTATGAAATTCTTTTGTACTACAGATTTGGTGTCTTTTACTTAAAGACTACTTAAAGTTATGTTTACTTAAGTAATTGAAATATTTTTTTTTGTCAAAGATTGTATCCATATCTGTTGTGTTCTTTTTCTTTTACCAGTTTGGCGGAGTTGGAAAAAGAGGTGCACAATATCAAAAGTGGACTGAAGGCCCTAGAGGAGGTGAGTTGTTCTACATTTGTGTCACGTTCCCTCCCATCGGTTCTTCTCCTGTCTGTAATTATGTTTTTGAGCATGGCGGAGATGGACAGCGGGGTGAGGTGTTTTAAATGCTGGTAATGTTCCTCGCTGACATGCAACGGCAAATGTCACATTTGCAGCCACACATAGAAACAAGGACTTATGTACACGCACACATGAAAGCACATACACGTATTAAACTTCGGTTTCTGTTTTCATTATTTTCCGTAACTGAGGAACTTTAAAATCATCACCATTCATCAGATGTTCTTCCCTTGGCTTAACCCTTTTTAACCTACATAGACAAAGACTCTATAGTCATAGATTTTTTTCAGTATGAACATTTTTATTCAGGTGTTTGGGAACTCTTGTGAAGTTTGGTGCAAATACACATTTTCCTCAGTGAGTTACAGCCATTTATTTTTTATTGTCCTGGGCGTTTTTTCAGTAGACAGACAGACAGACAACATTTGTATATATATATGTTGGTGCTGTCTTTATGTTTTTGGTCAATTTCACCTCTGAGAGTAATAATCACATCTTATTGCCTCGGAAAGCTGAGACTCTCATAATACATAAATTACACACCTCTCATCTGTTTTTGGGGGGGGGGGGGGGGGGGGGGGGGGGGGGGGGGGGGGGGGGGGGGGGGGGGGGGGGGGGGGGGGGGG
>JAVQJL010104125.1:0-102801 GCA_036024295.1 Nannoperca obscura
CCCCCCCCCCCCCCCCAGAAAACCTTGCCAAAAATCGTGTTCCGATTCTGATTATCTGTTTATACAGCAGCCTCCACTTATTAGTGCCAACAGGAGGAGTTATAGTTGTCATACATGAATAAATAAACACATATCTGCTTAAAGCTATGTTATAGTGTGTTATAAACTATTTATCAAATGTTTATATACTGCTTATAAATAGTAAATAGGGATTATAGTAAGTGTTACAGATTTTTTTTATTTCACCTTGTTTCTTTTCCATATTACATGTTGTGAGACAAAGTGTATTAATATTCTGTGCATAACTATGTCAAGTATGAATTAAATCAGTTTTGCAATTGAGATCTGTCTGAAGTTGGCAAACATCACTATTATCACTGAAAGTGATAAGTTTTACATTTGAGAAGTTTGTGTCATTTGTCGCACTTGATTGTGGTTGTATTTTATGTTTCTGTTCAAGTCTTGATTAATATCATTAACATACAGTATATCATATTAATATCTAACAGTTTTTTGTGTATTATTGCTTTACTGATTAAAAAGCCCTTTATAAATGTGATTTATAAAAGCACAATGTAAAAATCAGGGCCGGTGTAAAACTCACCTCCTTGACGTGTCGTTTGAGGTGCATATAAACACTCTGTCCTGTTTTGCGATAATGTCTCTCCACATGTTCTCGTCCAAAGCCCAGGAATGTGTTCATACACACATACAGGCCTCCCTCTGACTCCTGCAGACCAAAACAAACAGTAACAATGAACAGCAGCACGAGGTGAAGAACCATCAACACAACAGCAAATATAAACACATTGAAAACCTTGAAAAGTGCACATGACACAGAAAATCTATTCCAACACATTTAGGTCTTAGAATTGTTATCCTCTATTTTAAAAATTGTATAGTTTCAGAGAGACAAGTATTTCTTCTTACAAAGCCTTTTCTAATTGAACAGAGACAGCAAAGGCAGCATTGTAGCATTAATAAAAGTATTTCACAGCTGAAAATCAGATGAGAATAATAATCTCAGTAAAAGCAAATGATGCACATTTTAACACAACATGCACAGTGGAAAAGCAAGTGAGAGATGTGTGCCAATGATTCTGCAAGCACATTTTCAAAAAGGGCCTTCTTGCCAAAACAGTCTTTCTTGTCAATCTTGTCAAACGGCCAAAACTTCTGTTCTAGTACTCTTGCACAGAAAAAAGAAATCTCACTTTTATTGAGAAAATGTCTGCCAGTTTTTTTTACTGTTAATCCAGAACATCACAGCCACCACTAACATGTTATTTTAGTCAAAAATGTATTTTAAAAGATTCATACAAGCCATTTGATTAATCCGTTTTGCTGCTGCTGTTGTTTCAACAAAAAAATATGTCCATACTTATAACTAAAAAGAAATTCATTTCACTGACAAAGTAGTACCTATTTTGTTTTTGGGGCACTGAGGACCAGTTTAAAACCACAGTAAGCTTATTCCTCATTTAACTGCTGGTGAGTGCCTTTAGACTGAGGACCACATGTCACATCTTAAGTTGACTTACTGTTTTTTAAACCGCAAAATTAAAAGAAATCTGCAAGTGACTAGCGACGCACAAGGTGTTTTAAAACACTTTGACACGTGGACCATCAGAGACAAAATACATCAGGAGTACTCCTTTAAAATTAACCTAAATCTGCAATCAGTGTAGACCATATAAACCCCGTGATAAACCTTTAAGTGGCCCAGAGTGACATATGAGCTTCAACAGTGCAAGGATATAAATAAACCAGTCCTCGAGCTAACATGATGAAGTCCAGACAGCTGAGTCACATTTAAAAACTGTTTCTGTTGAGAAAGTAGGTTTTATTGTTGTATGCATAAAACTATATCTATCTCACAAGTCTTTACAAGCACAGGGAAGGTTGAATTCTGCATTCTGCCATTTAAAAGTTTTTTTTATGTAAATATATCAAAATATTCAGTGTTTTGATGCCATATTACTACCGTCTTCATCACAGAAGAAACAGAAAATTAGAAAATATATTAAATATGTGTGAATATGTGTCAAGATATGGGTCATGAGATTTTTTTTATGAACAAACCCCAAACTCTTTAGTGACACAGTGACAAAACACACCATAAAGGCCCCTACAGACTACAATACTACCATAGGTATCATGAATGTCTACGTGGTCACTGCAAATGAATGAACTGTACATCACACCGTAGATGGATTATTAAAGGCTATCAAAGACACTATGAATTCACTTTGTGGGCATATAATGATGGAAATCTTACAAAACACACTTCAAGTCCATTTTTAGACAAAATTTAAGTTACAAACGCACCAGAAAATGGCTGTAAACTCACTAACTCACAAACACACACAACAGCTGCTTCATGCACCGCAGCTACAACCTGACAAGGCTGCTAGAGCTGTTCGTACAAACGGAAAGCTTTGGGCAGGTGTGGTAGTGTCCATTTACTGGTTTAATTGGCCCGGTTGAAGTGGCAGTGTGGCCTGAGCTGGACAGTCTACCTCTCCCTGCCCGCACAAAGGGAAACCCCTCCATCCGTCTCTCCTCAGATGTAAACAACATTTAATTATTTATTTTCAACTTCACGACACACAGAGACGCACAACAACAGCAGCTTCACGTGTGCTGTTAAGCCGAGCCAAATCAGACAAATCAGCCAGCCAACCACCATCCCAAATAACACGCTCACGTCTCTCTGTGTGTGTGTGTGTGTGTGTGTGCGTGTGTGTTAGGAAACGGACACTTACGGGAGAGTCGAAGGAAAAGGCGCACTCGCTCTTGAAAACCCTGTCTCCTGTTCTGGGCACTCTGATGGTGGGCATGAATGGGACCAGCAGCTCTCCTAGGTCTGCAGCCATCTTCGCATTCCTGCTCCTCGCACCACAGTGCTTCGGAGCCACCGGAGCAGCGCTGTCAGAGGAGAGGATGCTATTTTTAAAGCACTCCGTCTCTACATTCTTCCGGCCAGTGGGATGTGACGATCAAAAAAAGGCCGGCTGATACACAGGCGGCAAAGCTAAGGTTACTGTTGTTCTTTTGAGGTATGTGGGGGGGGGGTTTTCTTGCAAAAAAAAAAAAGCTTTGACCTGCGCAGAAATTACATCGCTGCTCCTGTTGACTGTTGTGACGCTCTCTGCTCGCGAGGATGTTTTACCACCAGGGCCCCTCCCACCTCTGAAGATGATTCATAAAGCCTCCCACACTTACTACAGCACGATTCCCCCTCCGGAATACAGGAAAAGTATGAAAACACTATGAGGTGCACACTGATTTTTAATACCTCCTGATTGCAGTATCCTACAAGCCCAGCAACAGACTCCTTCACTCTGTATTCACCTGCAGGAGCTTTGTTGTTAAAATTGTAAAAAAATAAAATAAAATAAATTAAATTAAATAAAATAGGGAGTTACTGTACATTTATTTATTTTTTTCAGCAGCATTTTGCATCTTCTCTTATTTTTTACCCAGTATGTGATTTCTACAGGCAGCCCCTTTGTCCATCAGACAACAATCATCTTGTCTGCATTGCTCCGCCACCAGGTGGACGCTCTCGTTAATTGCAAAACATATATGTTCAGACAAGCAACTGATTAGCCACAATGGTATCCACACACACACAAAAAGGTTTCCCATTGCAGTGTGCTTGTTGACATTAATGTGTTGCCGGCCAGCTCCCTTGTGGGTGAGAGTAAACAAGTGTGATCTGTTCATTATGAGGAAAACAGCTGATAAAAGGCAACAGAAGTAATGCATGTAGGGCACCCTGCTGAAGCTAAATGCACTATTTGCATTTGTAAAAACACTTTGGACACAAGAGCTATATAATCGCAATCCATTCATTTGCAGCCACCGTCACTGCTTATGCTCCTGCATATAGAAAAATCTGATTCAGCATAGAAAGCCAGAACAAATAAAATTAACTGTATCCATGTACATATGCATGTCTGTGTATTGTACATTGTACTGTATATGCTATGACATTTAGGTGCAAAAGCATATGTGCATATACATATGGCAGTATATAGCCAGGCACTCGCACAGCTGTGGGTTAAATCAGGCAGACACAGGGAGAACATGAAGACTCTACAAAGACCTTAGCTTCCCCAGCAATGTAACCTAATTCACAAAGATTTAAATAATTTCACGCACTCAAGGTAAAAATATTATTGCATCATGATGCGAATAAAGACACCGGAGGACAAAATATTAGTCCATATAGATATTTTATTTACGCAAGAAGGGGAAAAATGTACAAATAGTGAGATTGATCGGCATGATGCACTGATGGCAGACACGTCTGGATTAATTATCAGGTGATGCCTTGGGACTGTAGTCAATTAGCTCCTTGTTGAGGGTGTCCACATGGAACCACGGTCCGTCTCCCTTCTGCCTCATCTGTCGACGCACCTCCAGCTGTGTCAGTCTGTTGAAGGTGAAAGTTGATTAGAAAAAAATCGCACTTCAGAAATAGAAAATGAGAGGACGTTGTGAATCCCAGAACAGTGCTACAACACCCTTTGCTGGTTTTTCACAAGGCCAGAAAAAAAGAAAGATCCTGACACGTCTTCGAATCTAAAAGTGTGACAGTGTTGTGTATGTCACTGGTGTCCATAGATAAGCCAACCCTGCTTTGTGTTTAGGTGTGTATAGACAGGGTCTGAGCAGGTCCTTTAACTGTGATGCTTCACGCAGAAAAACCGGCAACAGAGTTTGGTCATGGTCCCAACATTAAGAAACACAGATGTTGCCATGATTACTGGCTGAATGAAAAAAAAAAGTGAGATTTGTTTTATTATTGTGGGAGCTAAATTTCCTCTAGCTGATGGCCTACCCTCCTTTTTCAGGTTCTACATGGTCTCATTCCCCTCTGTGTAAAACTCTTTACATTAATGGTCTCAATCTGGCTCATAAATGTTTAACTACAGGAAAACTCAAACCTTCAAACGAATCAACTGTCAGAAGACACATCACAGAATTATTGGACGGTTCTCGTACAATGCATTCAGACTTAAAGCACTGACACCACTGACTTGTGCTATGTAAAGTAGCAAATTACTAACTTTATTCCAAACATGTCCAGTACATGATTGGTTGGCTGTTGATGTGCAACTGTGTCAAACATGACGTTCTTGACACCAAATTTAATATCTTACCTCATGTCTGCCTTTTCTTTCTCTATTTGGATTGCAGCCATCATTTTCTCATAGTCCTTCACTGGGGAATCATAGAAGGTCCGTGCAATCCACCTGGTGATAGGGTGCTGCAATGACAGGGGAAAAGACACACACACCAGAAGTATTTTTAACCACTCTCAGAAATATCTATGATTCTAGAACTCTTTTTTTAGATTCACGCAGCACTTCAACAATCTGAGGAAAACACAGCTGTTTAAAGCAAAAGCTTCATCATGGCAAGGATGATTATGGTACACACATACTGTGATGCCCAGTTACAAATGTAATGCACACTTGAGCCCATCCTTCCCTGGACCAGGATTCAGATCACTGACACAAAAAGAAATAATGAGATAAGATGCTAGCTGCGTACCTTGTAGTACTCCCAGTGCTCAGGTTCGTATTCCTCAGGAGTTTCAGCCAGCTCTGCCTCACCTTCACAACACAATCACACTTAAATTCAACTCTATCAAGTACTATCAAATGATCGAAATAATGCCCTAAAACACAAAAAAAGTGGAAGATACAGGTTTACTTACCGACAAAGACATTCACACTCGTGACAATGACAGCCATAGGAATGCCGGTCAGCAGGATATAATATTGCTGAGAAAATAATGAGACGACAAAATGAAATACTTAAAATTCTATTGTTGTTCTGCATGAGGGGTGATCAAGACTGGGGGTCTAACCAAGCCAACATGTCAGGAATAATTGTTACTTTTAGGCAAGAGAAGTTTGTGACCTTTTTTTGCATTGCTTTTAAGCACAGTAGTAATTGTTTGACCAGATATTCTGTCCACTTTGGGTTTGATGTCGTATCACTGTGTGTAAATAAAATAAGTGTGTAAACTTATTCTATTGTTGAACTAAATGCAAGTCCTTCTGGATACGTGCATCTTCATTTGTGAAATGTAAATATGACACAAGCATACGCAAACATGCTCACAAATTTGGGCTTGGCCAACCCCTTATATTGCCATGATCACAGGCAGTAAACGAGATGATGTTACAGTACTCACCAATAAGCGCAGAAATCTCCTGTCATAGTAGTCAGAGGGTTTGAAGACAAACATTTTCTTTCCATGACCCCAACGAATGGCCACTGCAAAACAAGGCAGGGGATACTGTCGTGACCATGCATATCCCGATTAAAAGGTGGGTGCTTTATTGACATAGATCCAAAATCATAATATAAAGACTGGAATTTTAGATCTTGTAATAAATATCATGTGGATTCAATACCTCTTGATTTGTTCTGAACATATTGGACTGTAGCATGTGAGTAAAATGAACAGTGAATACCTCGTATATCCACATTATTAATGATCGTTCCTCATATGTGTCTTAAATCAAGAGTGGCCAGTATGAACAAAATCACTATAATGATCATTATCACATCAATATCTTTACTTAGATTTATTTATAAAATCGTGTGGCAAAATGTTTAATGTGCATCACTGAGTCAAATGGCTAATGTTTCACAAAAATATAATCCTACGAATTACAAATACATATCTCGCTCATATTTAAGCTTTCGTGTTATTATAGAAGTTAGTAAAATTATGCGCATGATTCATTTCGACAGGAAAACGTTAAACCACAATATTTTATATGAAAATTGTGGCATAATTATATGGGACATTATTTTATGGGCTATTATGTGAGAATAAAAAAATGTCTTTCAATCGCTATAAAACAACCATCACGCAGGCTACAAAATACATTTTAACCTCATGAAAATAAGGCCAAAACATTTAACAAAGAAGAGCGAGCAGCTACCTGTA
This sequence comes from Nannoperca obscura, assembly GCA_036024295.1. Classification (NCBI taxonomy): domain Eukaryota; kingdom Metazoa; phylum Chordata; class Actinopteri; order Centrarchiformes; family Percichthyidae; genus Nannoperca; species Nannoperca obscura. Next base: position 6,980 of record JAVQJL010104125.1, read on the forward strand.
ACTTTTAAAGTACCACACTACTTCTTACTTTATGTTGACAGCAGGACAAATGTTACCAGCCAGCTAATGTTAGCAAGCTAACAAGCCCCGGCGCAAGGTCATAACAAGTGACGGTAACCTTTAGGGTTAAACTTGTCACAATTTAAACGACCAGAGTGTCTCTTACCTTTATCTGTCCGTGGGATTGTTCGAGTGAGTAAATTTGCCGCATTATTTCCAGATTTCAGAGGACTCAGTCTAGTTGCAAAAGCAGCAGCAGACCTGAGAACACTCATTCCCACCATCGTTACTGTGGGACGACGGTTCAACAACACGGTCGCTGATTCGTCGAGGACAGAGTGAAGCGGAAACCGCCATTTTTAATAAGGGCAGATACGTTGATTTTGATTATTGTTTAGGGATATTATTGTGTAGACGCACTACATAAAGTTACAGCATAAATATACAGTAATAACTCGAAAAAGTAAAACATTAAATATATATATATATATTTCGTCTAGAAAAAGGCATGCTGGGTAATGTGGGACGGACTACGGCAAAGATGGCGGCGTCCTCGTCAGTAGGACGCGTTTTGACTCTTTGCAAGCAGTTTCAAAATGTCTTTAGGATATCTTCAGCGATAAATGCTCAGCACTGCACTGCTAATTTGACCAAACACCAGTCTCATCTTTACAGGTAAGAAGATGTTGCCGTGTGTTAAACATGACATATAAGTCATGTTAAAGTCAGCGTGTTCATAGCTAACACTGGCTCAGTTCCTCATTAACGGTTTGTGTGGATTGTGTATCATTAGAGAGGCATGGGCTTATAGTTTTTGTAGTAAGTAAGTAAGTATTAGGTTTACAGTGTGGTCTTCATGGTGTTACCAATAAATGTAACTATATTAGCTTGTATTTATTTTATTTAAAGACAGGAAGTCATCACAGCGTATAACTACAACACTAATCTGACAGACCAACAGTATACTTAAAATCAATTAGTTCAAGGCTGCTGCATTTATTTCCTATAGTATTGAAATGGCTGGGAAAATGGCAGTACCAGCTACAGTCTAATTGTCTTCAGTTTTCTAACAGTATAACAATATCATGTTTTAACTTCTATTTGGTGTTGTGCAAATAAATTAATAAACCAGCAAGCCCTAAAATCAGCTTCTGGGTCAAGAGGAAAGGAGGAGACATTTGAAGAGAATTCTAACTTGTTTTTAAAAACAAGTGTCTCTGTGCTGCTCCCTGAAGTTTCTCTTGTTCAAATTCAAACTAAGAAGTGATATCTTAAGGAAATGGCATGCCGATTGTAATTTAAATGAGTTACCCATTTAAGACTCATTTTGAATTTCTTTTGCACCCACCAGGGAAAAGTCTCCACTCGCTGCCCTCTCTTGGCACAGTCCCACCAGCTCTGTGGCTCAGTGTCGAGCCCTGCACACAACCATCAGCAGAAGAGGGCTGGATGAGTTCTTTGACATCCCTGAGAACTGGGGAGAGGCCAAAGTGAAGTCGGGTAAAACACTGAACTATTATATGTATTATGTTGCTGTAGCACCATTGTAGTGCAAATGTACCCACTGGGCATGATGGCAGCATTTCACTTTTATTATTTATTTTTTTGTTGGTCATAATTTTGTAGCTGCACCATGGACTGCCAAACAACTGAGAACGAAGAGCAATGATGATTTACACAAACTCTGGTGAGCACTGTTGAGATTACGCTGGAGCTTCATTGTTCAAACATCTATCAGTTATTGTTAACGCTCTCATTCTGTCTCAGGTATGTGCTGTTGAAAGAAAAGAACATGCTGCGCACACTTGAGCAGGAAGCAAGAAGGCAAAAGGTTCAGATGCCGAGTCCAGAAAGATTAAAAAAGGTTGGTATGATGCTTAATATGACAGAACAATGTTGTCTCAGCCTTTGGCAGAGCTGCTTTCTACTTGCAGTATTGTGGGTGGTGTTTGTGTTGTTAAAGCAGGAGATAAGGCTAAGGTAATTCTTGCGAGTGTCAAAGGTGCTACGGTAGGTACAGGATACAGGAGAGAGGAAACATGTATTGACAAGGTTAATGTTGGTGCACTGTGCGCTAAATAAAACCCTTAAACTGGTAGGGAAACACCAAACAGGATTTTGTGAGGGATGTCAGGAAGAGGAGTCAGTTGTGCACGTAGCTTTGAGACACACAGAGAGAGGATGATGAATAAGTTGAGAGAATTAGGGGTGCAAGAATTACTGGGCATGGATGATAGAGCACAGGCCATGATATTGTTAGCATTTTTTTTTTTAAAGGGAAATCGCTTTTTTAAAATAGGATATGATTGATAAGCATGGATAGGGGTTTTATAGTAAGACTGGGTTGCAAAATTTGGATTCTTCTTCCTCCCAGGTTGACCGCTCGATGATCAGACTGGAGACGGTGGTGATGGAGAGAGAGACGGCACTGCGTCTGCTGCAAACGGGACAGGAGAGAGCCAGACCAGGAGCCTGGAGGAGGAACATATTTGGATATGTCTATTGGTGAGGGCGGAGTCTTCATATACATTATGTCACACATACACTTCACATACAATATGCTGCAATGCACATGGGAAGAAGACAACAAGCTTGTAAACATGGGTGTTAACCATGCTGGATTAAAAATACTTACAAGATTGGCTTTGCAAATGTTTTATGAGGAAAGACATGTATTCAACACATTTGTCAGAGACACAATATTTTTTTGGTGAGTAACGCTGGTGAGTAACGCTGAATGTAAACATAACTTTACAGGGTACCTTTTTAACCCAACCATTAAAATCCCTCTGGGATTGGGAAAGCAGATCATTTTGAAGGTCTGAGTGGGTCCTGGCAGGTGTATTGGGTCTTGTTAACACAAATTTTAGTCAAATTAATAAAATAACAGTTTGGATCCATTCCAGGCTTAGTCACAAAGATCTATTACTGTTCATTCTAGTCTTAATTTCCACATTTATTAATTGTAGGTAAAGCTGATTTTAGACTTCCTGCAGGTGGTCTGTAATGTGATTGTAATACCTTTTGTTAAAGGGCCCGACTTTGGAAAATGAAAAGTGGGAAGTGACGTCACTCATGCACACTCCCTTTCTCTCCCTCAGGTATCGATTTAAAGAGTATGCTATTCCCTGGTACATGAATAAAAGGTACAAGCGAAAGAGGTTCTACACACCCAAGTTTGTCGAACCTCACATCAGGTAAGATGTCCTTTTTTAATATAGTGTAAACAATGTTTTAGTAGATGTTAAAGATGGTCTGTGGAGATTTTAACCCTATGATAAGCAACATCTATTTTGTCTTACAAAAATGTAAAAGAAATTTCTTCTTCATACTTTTCTGTCTTGCAGGCTGCGCATAGAGAAACATCTTCGAGAGAAGGCCAGGAAAGCCAGCTTAGAGTTGGATACTCAGGCCAAACTCCAGGGAAAGTTTCCTCAAATGAAAGTTTCTGCATCATGAAATGTCAAGCACACATTTTACAATTCAGTTTTTGACAGCTGTGAGCGTGACATCTGTCCAGACACAAGCCCTTCTCCACATTTCATCAGCAGATCACATTAATATGGATACTCAAGAGTCTGAACCAGCTTGTGTCAAATAACTGAAGGTGGTCTGAAACTGTTCTATGTAGAGTTTGTGTATTTGTCCAGCTGTTTGACCCTGTAAGATAAATTATGAAACATGAAATGTTTGGGTCACTGTTTTTATACTTAATATTAAAACACCATGTATGGAGTTTTGTTTTATTAGTGCAAGACAAATATTTAAGGTTTGGAGAACTGAAAAATGTGTTTATTCAACTCACAAACAAGCACGTCGGCCTTATAAGCAATTAATACAAGAAACACTTAAATTAAGATGTAAAAGTGGAACATTTTACTTGTATTACAAACTCCTTTAAGAAATGTAACAAAAAACGACTTTATTTTTAAAAGACCATATGTAGCCAATGACAAGCAAAGTGAAAATTAAATACAGATTTATTTGAGTTGACACTCACAAATAAGCTCCGACAAGAAGTGTCTGGCCATCGCCTATGATGAGCTTACTACACAAAAAAAGAGGCATATGGACAAAAGACATTATTCACCTGAAACTGTAAGGTTGTTCCAACAAACGTCACTTCGATTTTACCTTGTCAGTATTCTGCAGAAACTGGACACGTTTTGTTTTTCTCAGTATGATCAAAAACTTGACCTACATGCTGATATTTATTGGCTGTTAGACTCTGTCTTCAGTGGGGAAAAGGCATGGACAATAAGCAGGATCAAGCTTTAGTCAATTCCGGAAAAACAGACTTTTTTAAAGATGCAAGGTTTTCACAAAATACCAATCTAAACATAAGGCAATGGACCGACTTATGATATAAACAAAGGAACTTAAACCAGATTTGTCATAGTGACTGTTAACTTTGTAGATGTTTGTCTGATTTTCACAATAAATCCTAGACAGGCAGCTTACGAACTAAATTATTTTTAAAAACAAAATCGTACAAAACACAAGCAGTCATCCGCAAGTGTTCCTGAGTCCAGGGTCAGAGGTGAACGACTCATGATGTTGAGCTTGTGGCAAAGACAGTGATGGGGGGAGGGTTAGGTGGAAAATCAAGGGCACTTTCTGTCCACACACTGCTTTCCTCCCTCTTCATACTCCTGTTTGGAGATCCACATTTGCTGGAAGGTTCCCTGGCAGACAGATAACATGTTTAGTTTGTATACATCAGGATTAAAAACACGAGAGGCAGGAATACAATTGGTTTGTAACACACACACACACACAGCTGTAGAGCGAAGTGGATGTGAAAAATACAGTTCTCACATTTGACCACCACTTATCAAATTACAGGAAAAGTGGGTCAAAAACTGCATCCTACAAAAGCAGTTTTTCCTTACTAAAAACAACAATCCATCTATGTAATATACAACAGAGATAAAATAGAAAATGTTTAAATGTTTGGGTATGAATGCCAAGATGCTCCTGTGTTTGACACCGTTTGCCCACACAAGACATTAGCTAGTGGTAGCCTGATGGTCCATGAGCCATGTCGCCAGGTTCTGCTTTAAATCCCATCAGTGTGTGAGTTTCCTTTATCTCAACAACTACGGTTATAAATATTAAAACAACTTTTTGGAAATGTTGATTATATTCTTATATCACAGATTTATCTGCCGTGTGTCCTTACAAGTGATGCCAGGATGGAGCCTCCTATCCAGGCACTGAACCGGCGCTCCACTGTAGTGTTGTTGGCTATCAGCTTCAGCCTCATGCTCTGCAAATCACAGACACAACATGTCAAACTCTGGCAGGAAATATTATAGTCCTCAGTGACGTATTTAAAAAGATCTCACCACATTAAAAAAGTGTGCATAAATTAATACTTTTGTTGCAAATTTAAAACAATTTTGAACATAAATTGTGATTATGAGATGACAACAACCTATCATTGATTAAATCCTAATTTAAGATAATAACATTCATTAGAATATGTGAGGAAGTAGTGGCATTAACTCACCGGAGGGGTTTTCTGGGAGAGTTCTCTGTTCAGTCGGTCTGTGAAGCCCTGAATGAGCGTGTTTCCTCCAGTCACCACTACACTGCCATACAGACCCTGAGACACAAGGCAAAGGTCAGCAAAAAGGAGTTTCTGGTTTTAAAGCACACCCTTGTGAAAATGTCAAACAAATCCTCTGATAACCTCACATTGTCAGACATCAAACAGTGACAATGAATGAATTCTATGGAGCCAGAACAGCGACAGCGGAATTTGGCATTGAAAAGAAAACCTGAACTAGAGAGAGAGAGAGAGAGAGAGAGAGAGAGATATATATATATATATATTTATTTATATATATTTATTTTTTTAAAGTTCACCTGAACTCCCAGACTGCAGCTGTTGGTTTGTCTCTGTCGCTGTTTGCTCTCGTTCAACCATGGATGTAAGCTATCGTTAGCTAGCTGTCGTGTGTTAGCAAAGGTTAGCGCTCGTTCCAGCGGACCTCTGCCAGACTTGCATTACGTCAGTTAAATATGACCCAGCCCTGTTCTGTTTGAGCAAACAGCGGCAGAGATACAGACGCTGTTCAAGAGTTCCTGGTGAACTCGTGGAGGACATCGCTGTAGGTTTGCAGTGAAGAAAAGAAATTGAAAAACCCCCAAAATATCAAGTTCAGGTTTCCTTTTCGATGCCAAATTCCACTGTCACCGTTCTGGCTCCATAGAGTTCCAGGGGTAGTACGTATTTTTGGGCATACCCAATTTGCTTTAACCAGCCTAGCTGGTTAAATCACAGCCTACATCTGTGATTTCCAAATATTTGACATCCTCCAAGATGTGTGTTGCATTCAGCTACTACTGGCCAAACATCTTGAGCAGAACAAATAAATGAAAATTCAAGGCACTGTTGCCGTTTTGTAGTTGAAGCTGCAGGTTGGTCTAAAACTCACCTATAAATGATTCATCTACGTTTCTGGCAATGCAAAAAAGTATCTATTTTGTTTTCATCTATTTCACAAGCAATTTTAAAATGACTGAATTAACCGTTCAGTACTTTTAGCATCATTTGAATGGATAAATGTTAAATTTAAAAACATTTCAGCCACCAAAAAAACCCCTTGCCACCCGTGTTTAAAACATAGACAATCACCGGCCGGATGTCAATGTCACACATTCCCACGCTGGTCGTCACCACATGGCCAACTCCCAACATGGTGTTTCCAGACAGGCCCTTAATTGATCACAACAAACAAAAACATTAAGTTACATTTTCACGCAACAAATTCATAACATAAAAAGCAATACATTTGGACTCCTAAAACAACTTAATGGAGCTTTTCTTATTTAGATCAATATTCATTCATAGAGTATGTTTAGCTGTTTTGGCTGCCCTGTTACCTCCACAATTAAAACTAATGGAGCATTCAACCTGAGCGTGCACACACCTTGGCATTTGAGGGGTCAAACAGCCCCTCTGGGATCTTCAGCCTCTCAGCACCGAAGTCACAGTTGTAGCCGTTGGGCAGCTCATAGTGCACTGTGGGCATCTGGGCAGCAACCCTGGTGAACAAGAAAGTTACCTGAAACTGGCATTTGAACCTTTCAGATGATATATACATTTAGCATGCAAATCCTCCATAGAATGAGGATTTTTATAGTGACATAAACCATGACAGGCTGGCAAAACCCCAACACTCCTTTACTTTTTACTCCTTTCTTTTGGGGAAAAAAAAAAAAAACATTGGAAAACATTGGTGTGGGAACCCATGGCACCTGTTGAACTGGAGAAAAACATATGTCTAAATAAAAGGACAGATTCCTTGCAAATAATGCTCTTACTGTTCATCATATGGCGAGTCTGACACCTGCAGCACAGATGCCTGGAAATCTTGGATCACACACTGCAAAAAATAAAAAATAAAAGACAAATTGACACACACCTGACAATACACACATACTAACCATATCAATAATAGTAGAGGAGTCTAAAAATGTGCTGCTTACATTACACATGTAGTTGTGCCATGAGCGGGTGACTTGAGGTAGTTTCTCCTTTTTCTTCCAGCTGGCTGGGGATCCCTCCCGCACCGGATCCTGAAAGGACAAATACTGTGGTTGACATTGTCTGGTATGAAGGAAGATGACAATATGGACCAATACAGACTGTGTAGGCACGTCATGTAAAAATAAACACAAAAAAGCCCAGTCCACATAGTAAAGAGTAAAGTTAAACCCCTCTGGTCACATTTTTTAATTAAAAAAGAAAATTGGATTAACAAACTTAGACTGCAGGCAGTAGGATAGTTCTTTACAACCAGTAAGTCAATTATCCGGTAGTCCAAACTGTTTTACGTGTATGTACATCCAAGAGACAACATGGCTAACATTATGATCCCACTATTTCAAAAATGTATGTTAATATACATTAACATGTGTTTATCCAAACAGCCAGATAATAATATATCAATTCATACAGTGACAACAGAAAACAAATTTTACACGGAATGAATGGTATACAATATTTAGAACATTTAAAGCACAACTTTTGTGTAAACTACATTAGTATGGTATATTGCATGTTTGTTATCCAATAAAAACACTTGTTAGAACGGCAGGTTTCAGACTGGAGCCATATATGCCAAATCATTTTACTAGATCATTTAAAATATACCATTCCACCTGTCAAGCACTGAAATTTGATTCTATAAAATGAGATCTTCACACAAAGATCTTACCTTTGATGCAATCATGTATGGGGGGATTATTTCAACATTTAACTCTTGAAAAAGCTCTCTACACTGCATGCTCATGAAGTCTCCAGCCAGGGGCGATTTAACGATTCCTGTCACAGAGAATAAACACATGACTCAAAGGAACACAGTAAATCTCTGTTTACATATAACACAGCTACTCCACACTCGGTTTAAACTTGCTCAACTTGATACATTACTAGGACCATAATGTGCCCTTAATGACTTCAAGTTCTTTAGATCAGTCTGCTGAATCACACTCTTCCTTTTGTTTCAGTGCAGCTCTGACTCAAATAGCTTTGTCCCAGAAAGCGTTATATTAGTGTTCTACAACATGCTTTGGTTTCATCCTGAAAAGTGATTGAAATCAGACGCCATTTACACAGTTATTGGAATAATAAGAGATTAACAAACCTGATGGCTCACTAAAAAAATGACTTGTCAAACAATAATTCTCAATGGTAACAGAAGCTTGTAACAACTAAACATTTGTAGGAAGAGACGATTTGACTGGCAAAGATTGAGATGCAAGCCCCAACCAGCAGAGGGCAACATAAACCAAAGACAAACAATGAATAATTATCAATGAAGGATTTAGGACTATAAAATGTACATTAATCCTCTTACGCGATGAATTCCCTCCCTAGTTTATATGTAAAACAAGTAAAAATCTGCAGGTAAATTGTCGAGTTTGATGAATGATGTTATGATTATTGGTCACCTTGCTGCAGGACGTAGCCGTCATGCACTGGAATTGCTGTGGTGTGTGTGGCTCCGCTGTCCAGGACCAAGCCTGTAGACCGCCCATTGGCAAAGCTTAGATGCTCAGAGTAAAGGAAATGTATTACAGTTCAACATATAACAGACATCAATATTAGTTCAACAGACTTGTCATAAACAGTACTCGGAGACCACTGTCCAACACGACAAGGGACAACTCAATGACTCATTATTAATGACTGTCCCATCCTTTTCCTTGAAAGAAGTGAAATAAAGGATACGCAGATAGCACCGCTGATTTGCAGAGAAAGAAGGCAGGAATGTTGTAATGTTCAAACATCAGCTCTGTTAGTTTCTCTCGTTTCGCTCGTGTGTTCCACTGCAGACACAAAACAGATTATTGTCAGCACAACACAAACTACTAAGGTGATGAGGACCAGCGCAGGAAACAAGCTCCTCGCTTCAAATGCTCGCCTCACCATACTTTGATTACAGCTAAAACAAAGAGCGCCTCAAAAAGTCAGCAGCTAATGTGCGTATATAAACGTTAAAATACTGACTTTTAGAGGACTCAAACCGGGCTGATATATTCAAAACTATGTGAATACTGTTTGGCATTGCTTGATATGAATCACTGAAGAAGCAGTCAGTGTTGTTCCGACTCCAGCTCGTACAAATGCTGACTCACGGATGCTTCTGACATGAGCACTGGATGCAGGCTGGGTTCAGACTTGAAATGCATCTTGTAGGTGTGATCCAAAATGGCCTGGAAACTGTCCCAGTCCTCAACTGTACATGGGGCAGAAGAGAAAACAAGGACGGGGCTTGTTAAATGTCAAATCACTGTCAAATGCTGATATACTATTTTTAGCTATTATACCGGTGAGACAAAGGACAACAGTTATCTGTGCTAAACACGAGATATCCAAAGTTGTTCAAATTTAACAATTCAAACAAAATAGCGTGCAGTTATTGGTGGAAACATCAATTAAAAAAATAGTTTCATACAGAGAACAACCGGGAGCATATAGCAGCTATGTTCTTATGTCTTTACTTTATTCGTGGCTACAGACCTACAAAAAAAAGCATCAACGTCACTAAAAACGTCTATTTTTCATCATCATCATCATCTCTGGGTCAGATGGTGGAGAAAATAGATAATAATTTGAGCACCAATGTTCCAGGTCAGCTCTCGGAGGGAGCCTGTGGTCCCACACTGCTGTTCTGCTGCAATTAAGATTGGTGTCACACTCATCTCTAAATAGCCTCACAGCCAAACTCCACTGGACCAGATTCTGATGAGCATCATCAGCTAGGTCAGTGCACCGGGGCGCCTGTTTCATATCCACAGTTACTGATAGCTCCTGGTGTGACAGAATTCCAACACACCAGCAAAATGTGGCATTCGCAGCGTGGCTTTAAACGTTTTGGACAGAACGGAAATGATTTGGCAATGACCTGATCGGTCATTAGACATTAATTGGAAACAATTTTACTACAATTAACTGAATAACGTTTAAAGAATTTATCAAAGACAAAGGCCAACATTCAGCCCCTCAGTTCCAGCCTCAGTTATTTTTGGTAAAATTTTTGTTATTTGGATTTAAGTTATTCGAAAACCTCACTGTGGGCATTTTCACAATTCTTTCTGAAATTTTATCGACTTGATTCATCAAAAGAATAGCCATGGGGCAGATGCAGACCTAACTCTAAATAACATATAGAGTGTTTGCTAAAAACAATAACACAAAAATGACAATTTGAGAGTGAAACTGAGCTTCAGACCAAAGCATGCGAAAATAATCCAAGATCGAACAGGGATTTATTTTAGGATAACAGTTCTAGTTAGACAGAGTGCTGATAGCACTGGACATGCGACCCACATCTAGCTTTGGATGTTCGACCCAGTAAACAGTAGGGCAGTAAACCCAAAACGGAAAGAGGTCCTGCTTTCCATCAAGAGGTCACTAGACAGGCGGGCTTATTATAATGAGTTGCCTTGGTCTTCAAATAATCTCATTAATATTCATGATGAACAGCAGTCATTCATACGTCAGTCAGGGTTGTGACGATTTCAACCAAAACCGAAACTGTCAAATTATGGATATGGGTCAAGCAGGCAGGATTATAAATATTCATTGCCGAGTTTACGTCACAGATCATGACAGAAAACCACCATGGTATCACGTGGGTTGTATATTCTGTCATTTCTCAGCATTGAACAAGCACAGCAGAACATTTTCATACAACCTGGTCAATCCATTAGATTTGGATTATGAACCCAATTCTGCCTGTATGTGACATTACGGTCCACTCACTATTAACCACGACCCTCAACACGGCAGTTAAAAACCAAAACGTTCTTTGGATTTTAATGCATGAAAAAAAAATCCCACGCCACAAGTAAACACTCACTCATGCCATTCTTGAGCGGAGACATGACCTCCATGTTCTCCCTGGGTACCCTCAGCTGGTTGGTATCAATATAGTAGGTGGTGCCGCTCTGCTTTCCCTTTTCACCGTCCGTCTCCATGGGCGTGCTGCCATCCTCTCGGTCAAGGGTCACACCTATCACCGTGGGGAAGTCCGCCTGAGCCGAGACAAAACAAAACAGGACGGAAAACAGGTCAAGACACATTTTCAAATGTATCAATATCAATCATGAGAACAAACATGTTATAAAACTTAGATGAGAAGATACACTCCATCCCAAAACATGAATGAAAAAATCCAATTTTTGTGAAACTACGAAGGTGAGGCAATCAGAATCAGAAATACTTTCTTTATTAATCCCAGAAGGGAAATTGCTTTTTCCCTTTGCTTTCTTTTTCTTTCCCAATGCTCTTCTAACACATATTAAAACTATTTTGAAATGCTCAAAAGTACCTCATTTCATTCTGGCCTAATTCATGTTGCAACTCAAAGCCAGGAGGACTCAAGTTGTCCCAGAGGCATTTTTATTTCATCAGTTACTTTGACATCACTCGGATATCTATAGCTATATCTATATCTATATATCTTTGGGTTTTGTACTACTGGTCAACAAAAAAAACATTTGAATAAGTCAACTTGGGCTCTGGGAACCTGTGATAGACATTTATAGACTAAATAAAAGTAATCTTAAGATTAAAAAGAACAATCATAAAATTAATCTATTTGGAAAATATCAATCAATCAATCAATGAATACCATGATTACAATAGTATGCTTTCATAGCTACTCTTTCCACTAAACCAGGACTGTCATACCAACTAGAACCTTACACACAAGTACTCCGTTGTGATCGGAACTCAATGTATGCCGCCTGTCTCCAGGGTGACAGCCCTCATTTCTTGACATTGGCGTACCCCCCGGAGGAAAGATATAGAAGTACAGAGGAAGAAAAGACACATAGTTAATCAGGTCATTTGACTGATCCATTTACCTTGGGACAGTCTTCTCCTGCGTATCCAGCTCGTACAGAGTATGAGCCAATGTCGAACACCAAAGCTCCCACCTCATCTGCAGAAATGAGAGGAACAAACAAATGTTTATCAGTCATTTTTTCAGTCATGCATTCAGTGTGCTTGCTTGTACGTGCTTATGTGAACACATTATCCACCCCTGAGAAAGGTCAGTAGTTTACTTCCTTTACAAATACTGCACATACCTTGAAAGACTCAATTAAGAGTTTAAGTTAGGTCTCTAAAATGAAAAATGGCATTTTACTTTTTGCAATATACTTAATATAAAAAGCAGTTCCTTAAACAATATTTTTTGCTTTTCCCCCACCCAATATATTCCCATTCACATGAAATGTAAACTAAACACATAATATATTTACACCTAGCCCTTACCTTAAATCTGCTGCCACAGATTGTGGCATTAACATTTTTGTGATCTAAGCTGCACTAAGTTGACAACCTGTACACAACAGTCTTACAGGTATTGGTTGATATCAGTACTTCAACAATTAAAACCATATCAAAATCTAACACTGAATGATGATTTGTAGGGTTGAAATACTTAGTAAAATGTGTAGATTATATGACAAACAGAAAGTAATATCAATTATGACTTTAATTACGAATTTATAAAGTAAAAATACCAACATATTGCTCAGCATTGGTGTAGATGCCAAAGCTACAGATTTGTCTATTACAGCCTCATCAGGTGATACTATAAATGGCTTTGTACAATGTTTATATTCTACCGTAAGCAAATAAAGTACATGGTGTGAAGATGCAAATCATAAAGTGGCACTATTACATTTTTTCATTACTAAAAGTCATTTTGAAATACTCATTTCTCCAATACGTTTTGCTGAATTTAACAGATTTGTTTGTTTGCAGTAACATAAACTAGACATAAACTAAAGTATGTTTGAATGTTATGATGTTGTAATAAAGCTACTTAAAGCTTGTACAAGGATCTCGTTGCTGAATGTAACTGACAAACAATACAGATACATTTGAATTATACTTAGTTACCATTGACAACAGCATTAATGTACACTAAAAAAAAGAAGCTATTTCACATCTGTGAAGTTCCCTCTTGGACATGTGAATGTCAGCAGAAAGGCAAACATGTAGCAAACTTAATGTGAACGCCCCCTCTTAAAACGTAATCACCGGGAGAAACTTGAAACATATTTCCAAATATAAGAATGCTATATTTTGCGTTAACGTTACACAAACCAAAGGGGAAGTGTTCATAAGATCTACAAGCCTCCTTTCATTCATTTCCTTGCTAGCTAGCTAGGCGGCACCGGGGTTGGATAACATGATAATTGCATAAACAAACTACGCTTAAGCCACAACAAGACGCACTTAAAATGTTAACAAATGAATATTTTCTTAATTGCTCGGCGATTAAAAACACTAGCAAAGATCTAGCTTTAGTCTACCGAGGAGCGAAACGTTAGCAACGCTAGCATAGCTAGCTAACTATAAAGCTGGCTAAAGCTAGAGAACGGGACAACGTGGACAACAGTTTTTGTTTTTTAATCATGAAATCCCACTCACCGCCTCCATACACTCCGCCACTCATCCTCTAAATAATCGCAAGAGCAACTTTCTAAAAATTACTTATTACAGCAGAATCACAACCGCTAAACGGTTAATCACAACAAAGGAAATTTGTTAGCATGGATCAATCTAACAAAGCAGGCGCCACACTGCGTAGAGGTGGGTGTCCAATCAGAATGCAGCACAGCATCAGTACTTCCGTTTCAGCGGTGACGGAAACAGCAAGAGACTACTTCTATGCTTTGGAGTGGACGTGGCCCTACGAACTTGATATCAACGTGAGTGAAAACCCGATTATAAATAGCATAAACGTAAATTTAATCATTATAAACTGACGTGCAAGAAGTGTAATTGCAGGTTTTATAGCAACATGGCGATGTTAGTGAGTTTAAACTGCAGGACCTTGAATCACGGTCGTTTAGACTAAACAAGATTGACACTGATCTCGGCGACCATGTCAAGTCATGCTGCAAAATACTGACATGCAGAATTTGGACTTTCAAAAATGCAAACCTGAAAGGTGTCCCCTGGTTTACATTCGGCTATATTGTCGACGTTCATTGTCTTATTTCTGTATCATAAAATATAAGAAGTTGTTTCGACAGCCTCATGGTTGTCCAAAGTTGCGCACGCGCATAGTGCGGATATGGTTGAGCAATTTACAAGAGCTTGTGTAGAGCTATGGCAATATTACATTAGAAATATGTATTATTATATTACATTTTCGCAGAGGTGACCTCTTCAAATTGCCTGTTTTGTGCGACCAACAGTACAACCCCTAAGAGATTCAGATTCATATCATAGAAGAGTAAGAAAACCAGCAAAGAGTCACACTTGAGGAGCTGCAGCCAGTGAGTTTTGAGCTTATTTGTTTTAATAAAATAATGAACGATGAAGGGATTATCAAAATCGTTGCAAATAAAACTTGTGTGAATCAACCAATTACTAAATAAAACAAATTGGTTCCGCTTTAATAAGAATGTCTTGCTCTTTGTTTACTTCATGCATCCATAAAGAAAAAGTTATAACAAAAAGTTTCTATATTTACATATACCAGCAGTCTCCGGTCAACACCTGCTGACTGTCCTCATTCCATGTAGCACGTGTTCACTGTATCCTGCGTGGAACTATATCGCAGATGGCGCAAGTTATCTATTAATTGTCAAAGGGCAGTTGACAGAAGTGGGGCCAAAATGTTGACATGATATAAAATCTAA
The DNA here is from genome assembly GCA_036024295.1 of Nannoperca obscura. Taxonomy (NCBI): domain Eukaryota; kingdom Metazoa; phylum Chordata; class Actinopteri; order Centrarchiformes; family Percichthyidae; genus Nannoperca; species Nannoperca obscura. The sequence continues at coordinate 22,166 of JAVQJL010104125.1, forward strand.
TAAGGTATCATTTTGATAATCAATTTAATCAAGTAATTTATCAAGCAACATGTCAAAGATTCTCCGTTTCGGCTTCTCAGATGTGAGGATTTGCGTCTTTTCTGTTTTATGTCATTGCTAACTGAATATCTTGAATTTTAGACTGTTCGGACAAAACAAAGCATTTGAAGGCCTCTCTTTGGGGTTTAGGAAATTGTGATGGGCATTGTTTGCCATTTTATGGTCGAAACAAATAGCTTGATATATCTTTGAAAAAAAAGAATCAACAGAATAATCAACAATAAAAATAATCATTGGTTGCAGCCCTAGACAGAACTAGTTAATCTGATCCTTGTGGTGAGATCTTTCTGTCAACAATTATACACAGATGTTCCTCAAACACCTTTTTAAACTAGTAAAAGTAATTATTAACCTTTTTTATTTTTCCTTCCAGCACCCATGCAGCGCTGTCTCACTCTGACCCTTGCCCGGCACAACAGGCACATCTTGAGGAATACATTGTCATCGATCCGCTGCCAGCAGTCAGCAGCCATGTCAGGTCTCCTCATTAACCAGCCCAAATACTCCTGGCTGAAAGAACTGGGCCTGTCTGAAGACAACCCTGGTGTTTACAACGGGAGCTGGGGAGGCAGCGGGGAGGTCATCACGTCATATTGCCCAGCCAACAATGAGCCGATTGCCAGAGTAACCCAGGCAACTTTGGCGGAGTATGAAGAAACTGTCCAGAAGACGAGAGAGGCTTGGAAGATGTGGGCAGATATTCCAGCTCCCAAAAGAGGGGAGATTGTGAGACAGATTGGAGATGCACTCAGAAAGAAGATTAAAGTCCTCGGCAGCCTGGTGTCTCTAGAAATGGGCAAGATCTATGTTGAGGGAGTGGGAGAGGTTCAGGAATACGTCGATGTCTGTGATTATGCTCTTGGTCTGTCTAGAATGATTGGCGGGCCCATCCTGCCCTCAGAAAGACCAGGCCATGCCCTGCTCGAACAGTGGAACCCAGTTGGTCTTGTCGGCATCATCACCGCCTTTAACTTCCCTGTGGCTGTCTACGGCTGGAACAATGCCATCGCTCTGACCTGCGGCAACGTCTGTCTCTGGAAAGGAGCCCCAACCACACCTCTTACAAGCGTTGCAGTTACCAGGATTGTGGCTGAGGTGCTAGAGCAGAACAACCTGCCCGGTGCCATCTGCTCCATGACGTGCGGAGGTGCCGATATTGGCACAGCCATGGCGAAGGACGAGCGTGTAGATTTGGTGTCATTCACTGGCAGCACCCATGTTGGCAAGATGGTGGCCATGATGGTGCAGGAACGGTTCGGTCGTAAGCTGCTGGAGCTCGGTGGCAACAATGCTATCATAGTGTTTGAGGATGCTGACCTGAATCTTGTGGTGCCCTCCGCTGTCTTTGCATCTGTGGGAACGGCTGGCCAGCGATGCACCACAACCAGGAGGCTGATGCTGCACGAGAGTGTCCACGATGCAGTGGTTGAGAGGATCGCCAAGGCCTACAAACAGGTCCGCATCGGAGACCCCTGGGATCCCAGCACCCTGTATGGCCCTCTGCACACCAAACAAGCTGTGGAGCAGTATCTGGCAGCCATTGAGCAGGCCAAACAGCAGGGTGGCACTCTGGTCTGCGGAGGAAAGGTGATGGACCGCCCTGGAAACTATGTGGAGCCCACCATCATCACAGGGCTCGCTCACGACGCTCCCATAGTCCACACCGAAACCTTTGTCCCCATACTCTACGTCCTCAAGTTCAAGACAGAAGATGAGGCCTTTGCCTGGAACAACGAGGTCCAGCAAGGTCTGTCCAGCAGCATCTTCACCAAAGATATGGGTCGGGTTTTCCGCTGGCTGGGGCCCAAAGGATCCGACTGCGGCATTGTAAATGTCAACATTCCTACAAGTGGAGCTGAGATCGGAGGAGCGTTTGGTGGAGAGAAACACACAGGAGGTGGAAGAGAGTCGGGCAGCGACTCGTGGAAGCAGTACATGAGGCGTTCAACCTGCACGATAAACTACAGCAAGGAACTTCCTCTGGCCCAAGGAATAAAGTTTGAGTGAAGCCTTCAGGTGGTTTGTTGTTTGTGTTCAATGAGCCCGAAAGCACAAAACTAAATGATTTAGTGGCAGTGTTGCATCACATTCGTCACTGCATTTTTGCATTCATAAAGGTCAGTTTGAATTTAAACAAAAATGTGAACAATTATAATATCAAATCTATGTCTGTGGATGTTGCATTAGATATTAATCCTGGGTTTGAAATAGTTTTGTGTTAAAATTCAAATATTGTTCCCCCAAATGGCACTTTTCTACAAGCACTTAGAAAGTGACTTCGTTCTAGCTGACTGTATCAGATACTTTATAATGTATACAAAATAAATCTTGGCTTTATTTTGGAAGAAATTCTGGAGTGGACATTATTAATGTGTGGATTTGGTCATTGTCGTGCAAATAGCATTTAAACACATACTGCTTACAGACTTTGTCATCAAGTTTTCCAACATCATAAAATACTATTCAAGGTTAATGGAAGGTAGCTATTTAAATACTGTTTGCATGTCCTTTACAACATTATTAAACTATGTTGCATCTAGAGCACCCTTGAAGAAAGAATTGTGCTATGCCTTCCAGGCAATAAAACAACAAATAAAAGGCTTCATGTTGACATGTGGACTTGGCTGGCCTTTACTTTGTAAACATTCATAGAGGGGGATTAGCAGAAGCAGCAGTAGTCCCCAAAACATGGACCAATAAGACATAAACATCACCCTCTTTGGCCATGACAGCTGTTTCATTGCAGCTTGATAATTTTTATGATTCTTAGTTTTCTCATGTGTCAGTCAAGCATCAAAAGCCACTGATATAGGCACATTCAGTGATGATATTGATGAGGAAAAAATGTCTGATTTAGTGTCAAAGAACGTTTGAAGTGAAATATTAATTCCTGCAGATTTCTGATGCATCCTTGTTCTCTGTTTTGAAAATGACGCTTGAAATGATCTGTAGTAAAATGTTCTAGTAAATCATGATAGTGGGGCAGTGAGCCAACATGCACAATACCAGATCCTGAAACTGAAGCAGCTAAATGGAATTCAGCCATCATTCATTTTATTATTTACACCTGTGTTTTTTGTGACATGTCAAAAAGTCTTCTGTGACACAAAGGCCTATTATTTCAGATTTTAATTTCAGAAGAGGTTCATACATCTGTCATGCTTCATATAAAATGTACTTGTCTAATTTCTCACAAAATGGTTATTTAAATCTGGCAAAAGTGTAAAGCTTCTGTAACAGCAGGACCAGTTAAAAGACTGAATGATACATATTTTACATTTCTAGCCATTTCTTTAAAATAAGTCTGTCCCTTTAATAGAAATACTACTCCATCTCCCATCCTCCATGCCCCCCCATATGCTCACCCTCCCACTCAGCAGCTCTCTACCTCATACTCCAGCTCTGCCTCTCTCTCTCCCTCTCTCCATTTACTGCTCCTCCCAGCAGTATCTACACTCACAGCTGAAAGGAAGAACTGAAACGACAGCGCCCTGTACGACTCATAATCCATGCCATTTAGGACATATGCAGAAAACGCCCACTTCCTCTGCTACTCATCTGCACTGGAAAAAGGTAGAAAAGCTTTCGTTATTTTTCAAAATGTGTGGAAGTGTTTGGTGTGCATTAGTGTGCACATTGTCCGGTGTTTCCTCTGGTTTCATACATCTGTGATTTACTGCCACATCAAAATCACTGCCAGGGTAAATCTGAAATAAAAATAGCTGCATATTTTGGGTAAAATGTCCATGTAAAGCACACAGAAATATCTCTCCAGTTTGGAATAATATTTTTACTTTAACAAAGCATCAAAAGAAGATCTGGAATCTGCATTGGAAGCGTAGTTTGAGTTAAATCAGAGATGGGTGTGAAGCCAAAACTAACAGTTAAGCCACCACTGCAGAATGAACAGAGGAAACACTGGTGGCTGTGGTATTTTAGTTGAGAGCTTGTCAAACCAATCTGTAGCTCTGGCATTGAGGGTTGTGTTTCGTTTTCAAGCAACTAGCAGCTTGGTTTTATGTCGCGTTCTGAACCTGTGGTGCACTAAAATATCAAAATAATTGTGGGCTCATGGTAATAAATTAATGATCATCTGGTATCATAGTGTTGCAGCTATAGCAGGCGTTTGAAAGGGGTTGCATTAGCACATCTTGGTTGTTCCTCACTTCCTTTAATAATCTTTTCCCATAAATGACATGTGTGATTCACTTCTTAGGAAACTCAGAGCACGTTAGTTCATGCTTCGTGTTGCTTGTTGCACCCCTGATTTACAGAAGTGTCTGGGATTCCCCTAGAAAGAAACATTCTCACTTCTTCTCTTTGCACATTTTCTCTGCAGCTTCTCCCTGAAACAAAAGCTACAAGCTTCAGGCCTACTCATTCTGGTGTTCATTGACTTCCATCCACATGTACATTTTACACATGTAATAGCTGCTTTTGTTTGGAGCAACTTATGGTAGATGTTTGACAGGAAACATTTATGACGTTGCATTTTTTTATATATGAACTTTGAGTCACAGGATAGTCTTTTTGGATATCTGATTTAATGTTATCACCTATCATTGTTTCTATTATTTGTTCTGTTATTTATGTATTTGTGCTGATTTTATGTGCATGACCATTCCACCTTGGTGGACCATAAAGTTGTATTCTGTTTTATTCTATTCACTGAGCACTTAGCATATATAATATTTATATCATATTTATGACTTTAATGATATTAAAGTGAGAACTGTGATATTATGATAGTAATTTTGTCCATATGTCTGACCTCTTTCCCAAAAGGGACATTACATGTATGTGCTTCTGTCCTGCTGTATTAATTTTGATAGCAGCAGTAAACCTGACTCCGCAGTCAGGTGTCCCGATTGTCAATAGTGTGACACCAACGCAACATGTAAAGAATTATCACAGAAATGATGAGGACTCTTCACCCAGCTGCCACTGTGCCAGTCTCTCATAGGCCAACAACAGCCCTGAGATTAGACAAGAACCTGACACAGAAACAGATTAAACTGCTGGTAGTTATGCACAGGACTTACACACGAGCTGAAGTGATCACTTCTGAGAACCTATGCGTGACTGCCACTGTGGATTCTTGTTACGTGACCAACAAAGGATCTGCTGGGGGTGGTATAAGCTGATGTGCCAGATCTCTCCTTTTAGATTGGGTAAGATGCAGTGCAGGTAATGTAGTATACATTCGGATTTAAGTACAGTAGTGGAAGGTTTTGCTTTTTGGAGACTTTACAGCAGAACATCCTCAAAGTGTTCACATCTTGACAAAGCAGCACACATGCTCCAGTTTATAGGACTTAATTTACAAACGGCATTAATATGATCCATCATGTGTATTTTGAAGAGATAACTCATCAGCAATGTTTGAGTAAAGATGGATAATTTCATTTGGGACAGTCAAGCCCAAGCTGTGCCAGTCAGCAAGTAAAACCCTGAAACTGTCAACATCTCTTTTCCTCATCACACACAGAAAGAGAGAGAGAGAGAGAGAGAAGTGGTGGTGAGCCCAGCAAGCCACGCATATTTTAAGTCACTTTGCACTCTTCAAGAGGGCCCTTTTTTTCAATAATGCATTATGCATAGCAGCTCTGGCTCTCCCTGGTATTTCTCCTACCTTCTTGACGTCAGTTGCCATTTGTGAGGGTTACCCTGGCAACGGCCAGCCTCCCCGGGAGATGTCTGGTGGATAAGACGGCCCTGATAAAGCCTTTTAAGGTTCTACTGTTGCTACACCTTTTAATTGCCTTTGATACAGTGTAAGTATTACATAGAGGTCGTTGGGGCACATCGCCACATGTGGGCAAAAAATGGGAACACGCAGATAAAAATAGGCATTGAGAAGCGGGACCAGACTGACGTCCCATTATCTCCACTTGATTTGATCACCCACGTATTGGGTTCATTTTTGAGCAGTCCTGTGAAACAGAATTGGACACGATAGATCTATTTTTGGCCATGTTTTGCGCTACTCTTCCGTTACACAAAAGACGTGTGTATGAAGCATTTTAACAATGGGACATTGTAGTGATGAGATAATATGCAAAACTAGCTACAGCACGCAGCTCACTGTGATGCCTCTAAACAATATGCAGATGTAATTATGAGGTAATATGAAAAGATCAAATATCATCCAAGTTATTCATGTAAGCCATTAAACCCTAAATCCCCTCCGGCATGCAAACTCGTCCATGCACATTATTGATTATTATAGTACATTAAAATGTATTATTGCAACAGAGGCCATTGTAATTTTGCATCTTTGCAAAACATTAGACGGCAAACAATAGAAATAGAACAGGAAGAAGAACTACTGTACAAATACCAACCTGTTGTTTTTTTGTTTTTTTTACACAGTAATGACTGGATACTGTGTGGTCAGCTCTTGTTGTTCCTACTAAGCACTAAAACCACCCTCACATTCAAATTATTTCATTCAGCTGCCTGATTGTTACTGTACTTTGAGCTCAGTTACTTGTGTACAACCAAAGCTGAATTTGCATCGATGCAAAAATGTCTCATTCATAGGCAACAATACAGTTGAGATACCGTTCACAATACCTGTTCCAGGCTCCAGGAGGCTATTTATAGTCTCACCAACATGTGTGTCTTTTTTTTTCAGACACCAGGCTATTGATGTGCTATTTTTACAGTGTCAATTTGCTCCCTCCCTCTCATTTTGGTTGCCAAGCAATGGGCCAAGGGACCTGATTGCTCAAGGATGTGCTTTTGGACACCTTGACTCTGATTCTCAGCTGGCTAATGAATTTACTATTTTTGCTCACTAGAGGCAGAGAGCTGAAGAGTTGACTCCTTCTTATGTATTTTGTTTATTTTAATACCTGTAAATCAATCTCTGGTCCAAAAAGGCAAAACAAATATCTTACAAATATATATATATATTACAATACATATATTACAAATATTACAGTTTACTAAAACACAGTGTATGACTAGAGTTGAATTGTAAGTGCATTGCAGTTGCACCTTTGAACAATCATTAATACATTTGTTGAGCAACATCAGACATGACATGACAAAAAGCTTGGGATGACTCAAGGTTATGTCATTAAAACAAGTTATAGCAAAAACATGTAGTAAAAAACAGTCAGACGTCATGATTATTGTGAGGACTATTTGTCTCCGATATAGAGTCAGATTTGTGGTTAGGATTTGGTATGTATCATCCAACTTCTCTAAATTGTATGTGAGGATATTCAGATATATGCAGTGCAATTTAGGCTAGTATAATAAACAATTTCTCATTTTGAGAACAACTGTCAGAAACACGAGTAACACTGCTCTGCACTGTATTTATTAATGTGTTGTTTTTTTTTAAATAGCCTATCTCCAGGCTTCACTAATGACAAACTAACCACAACATATGTTTCTGTTATCATGCTAATCCTAATCCTCATAATGTGTTTAGGGGGAGATTGGTCTGACACACCTAAACTACTGCTGTGTGCGTGAATTCAATTAGACTTAATCTGACCCCATGCCACTCCGAAAGGAAACCAAGGGCTGGGCAACTTTCATCTTCCCTCCATTGATTATGGCTCGTGCAGAGATATGGAAAAGCCTATCCCACTGCTCCCTTTCATTGGCCCCATTAAAAATTCATCCTGTCCTAATGGAGAGAGATCCTTTTCAATGAGCCCACTGCAGGCCAACCATGGTGTGCCGGCCGGGGTGAGACTTGGCACAGCTGTCTCCTGGCACAATTCGAACCTTACAGCTTTACTTTTTGATTTTGGGTGGTTTTGAGATGGTAACCGATTCCTCTTCAACGTTGTGTATTTTGGTTACTGGATATACTGTAAAATGCTTAAGCTTCAACAGTCTAGGAAAAGATATTTCTTGTCACTTGGCACAATAGGATTATTTATTATTAGCATATCATGGCTGCAACTAGTGATACATTAATCCGCTCACTATTGTATTGATTTACAGAATAATAAAACGGTCTACAAGATTTTGTTTGATCCGTCCCAAACCCAAAGTTTACTGTCAAAGAAGACAAAGAAAAGCAGAAAATATAAAAAATGTCAAAAAGCTGAAACCACTGAATTGTTATTAACTATCTCTTGATTGACTAAGTGAGTCATTGACAAATATTTGCAGCTCTATATTTTTTCTATGCATTTTCGGACTGCCACTGACAATTATTACCTTTATAAATTAATCTGTTAATTAATTGTTTGGTTTATGGAAGTTATTATAGTTGCCAAATATTAAACTTTACAATAATTCCCACAGGTCACAAAGTAAAGTCACAATTGGTAATAGATTACATTCATACAGTAAAATAAAACAAATACTGTACTTTCCTCACCTCCAGCTTTAATACTAATACTGTAGTTTCACGACTCTTTTGATTTATTCGGTATATTGATATGTGAGCAAATCAAAAAATGGCGTTTTTGACTAAAAGTGGCTTTGCAAACCTGAGGTGAAGTCTATTTGAGCTTCTACTACTACTACAACTGGCTTTATAATGTAATATTTGTTTCCTGTATCCCATTTGGTTCCTTTTTGTTGAGGGGGCTGACAGACGGTACCATTTCGCCTGTAGGTTAGACAACTCATTTCAGACATTTTTCCAAGCTTAAAAGAAAGGTTGCTACCGATTGTTTTGGAGTACTGACCTAAGTATAAATATATTTGGTAAGGAACTAATATTTTAAAACGTGGTATATTTGTTAAATTATAAAAGAATATCAAATCTATTCACCACCGCGCACCCCTCGGCGTAGGCTGTTGCCATGTTCCCACTTTCATGGGTGTGGTGATTAGCTTGCTTGGTGAAAATTTTAGTCTAATCCGACCCGTGTTGCGCTCGCTTCTGCCCCTTTAAACCGATTAAATTGTCATAAAATTAACACGTCTGCCTTTGCGATTTCTCCCACAGCTGGGACCATGGTTGTTGCGTGAAAACGGATCGGCGTGACTCGGACTGGAAGGACAGACAGAGCCAAAAAGCCTGTTTCAAGTAAGGACGTGTAGTCTTGTCTTGATATCTTGGTGGCTTTAAGGCTATTTCCTGCTTTGCTCACGGCGGGTGTATTTTGTTTTCTGTTCAGTGGGAGATGCAAAAAATGTGCGTGAACTTTAAATTTTGTCGGAGCTCAGAGCAGCAGTGTGGCTCTTGACATAACTGTTCCCCGGGTACTATTGCCTCAATGCTCTTTTCTTTCCTCTTAGCAAAGCTTTCCACTGCTGAAAATTCACTGCTATCCAAACGCGGCCTTTCACAGGTTGTCAAACAATCCCCAGGCGGAACTACAGGGGCAAAGCCTTTCACTAGTATGCACATATTCATCTGTTCCGATTTCATACATCAGGTTTCCCATTTGTGATTGCACAACACCCTGCGTAGCTTTTTTCCCCTCTTTTCGATTAAATATACATGCGAGTCCGCCTTCATCCGAGCGGCAACTGGTAGCGTGACGGGGCGCGCGACCCAAGCAATTTGTTGCTTATATCAGAAATGTGTCTCGACTCGGATCAATTTATAACGATGATTAATAGATGTTAATTTAATCTAGAGTTTGTGCGGTGTAGCTGATGGCTTCCTGTTTTGGCTGTTGTTGACAGTCCGTGTGTAAGTGAACACGGTGGGTTGCTGCTGATACACGATATACAGCATGAAGTTACAGTTTGTAAAAGTTAATCATGTATAAGTTATAAATCTGCAGCCTCCTTAATACTTACCTACAGGTTTTAGTATTTTTGGGTGTTGCTGCTATCATATAACGACCTATTCAATCAAACGTAAAGGTGATTAGTATGCGGATTAATGAAAAATATGTATAATATGAATGTATTTGAATATATAAATTAATTAATCGATTTTTTGATCAAAAGAAAATTAATTTTGAATTTTGATAATTGCTTAATCATTCAAGCTAAAATATCCCAAATTCTCTGGTTTCCGCCTTTTAAATGTGAGGATTTGTTAATTTTCTCAGTCTTATACCATTTCTAAACTAAATATATGAAGGTTTTGTTGTTGGCTCTGTGGAATTGGGACAGGCATTTTTCACTATTCTATATTGTTTTATAGACTAATAATCAAGTCTTCAGCAGATAAATCGATAATGGAAAGAATTGTTGATTGCAGCCCTACAGCCAACACTGAAAACATTTTACAGTCATCTGGAAAATGAAAGACAATATGTTGTCTTGTAGGGCTCCTAGCGCTGATTGATAAAATATTCAGTATATCAATATCATTTAACAACTTTCATTTGAATTTTACGGCAATGATGTGATCATATATCATGTTCTTGTTTTGTAAAACTCTGTTAATGTTACAGGGTAATACAACTCTTGTGTTATGTACAAATGTACGTTACCAAACCTATACCACACCTCAGAGAAACTAACCTGTGGTAACATCGAAATAACAACTGGACCCATTCTACACTGGCAGGAAATCTCAAACTTCGTTCAGGTAAAATGATCATGGTTGAGTTCAGATTATGGATGTCACTTAGAAACCGTCTTGTCCAAACAGGCCATATCTAATTGGGTTCTTGTAGTTTTGATTAGAAATGATGTGTGACTGCATTATGTGTAATTCTGTGAGCGGTGTGGGCCAACCAAAACCGCTCGATGTTGAACCTGACTAATAGTACGTTAGGTAATTTATCTTCCATGCCAGATATTCTCTTAGCAGTTTCCTATTGGCTGTAATATATTTCATGACACATATGAACATGTATCGACTGAATAGAAGGAAGACATTAGGAAGGAAGTGTTTTACTTTACTGGAATCTCACCAGGTATTTCCTCCATTCTCTGGATGTCTGGAATAGTGAGTTAGTTATCTGAACACGTTTACAACTTGTGGAGCTGCCCTGCTGCATCCAGTTTTCACTTTAACACGCACCAAACCGTGGTGAGTTTCCTGCTCATTTACAGCAGGGCCCATCCGGTACAGACACTCATGGGTCCTGAAATTGGCCCTCAGATAGACTCTGTGAGGGCAAGATGAAGTGTAGGTGGAGGGTTTTTCTTGTAAGATGCTGAAAAAAATTTAAACTTAATCATCTACTGAGTACTTAAGCATATTTGGCAAATGTTACGTTTAGTGTAACTCAAAATGTAAATAATACTTTTGTCCAACTTATACAACATGAATTTGATAATGATAAATATTCAAATTTTATTGTAAACACTGGTATAAAGGGCTCACAGTTGGGCTATGGTGCAAGAATTTGCTCACACCTGGCTGCTTATAATGTTAATTCCTTAACTTCCTGACCATTTCATGTTGTTGGGGCCCCTGTAGCGCTGGGTGCAGCTGCACCTCCTGCGGCTCTGTTCACCAGTATTTGTTCATGATTGAGGCAGATGTGACTAACTTTCTACTGTATGTGACCCAGAGGGAGCAGAAGGTCTCATTGACAAATTCTAAGTTCAATACAAAATATGCTGATGAGTGTTATGTCTCCATCGTGTTTGATCTGATGTGGATCTTCTCCAGTTTTGACAAATTGAAACACTTTCTGCCCTAGCGTTGATGTTACCTGCTGAACATGAACGGTCACTGAGTCAGCAGGGGACACGCACTGAAGGAACAGTGTCTCCACTAACAAGTATATTGTGACCAACTTCATTATTGGAACCTGAGACCATAGTGACTTACAATGACCTTACTATAGAGAAGTTAAGATTTCTCAGTGTCTCTCCTTCTCTCTGAGTTGCATAAAAGTGAAAGTTAGCATGCCAATACCTCACACTGTGATAAACAGAATCATTTTTTCAGTCATTGTTAACCTGGATTCAAATGGAATTATGATGTGCAACAGCCAATAATATATTGACAGCTGAACCACATATAAAAACAATACTTGCATACAAAAACACAATACTATCCTAAAAAAAGGGCTGCAACTATCAATTATTTTTATTATCAATATTATGTTTAATCAAATAATTGTCAAAGTCAGAGCCCACGGTGGCATCTTGAAATCGCTTTTTTTGTCAGTTCAAAACCCAAAGATTAGTAAAGAATAGTAAACCGATACTTATTTAAATTAAGACCACTATGGGCACTATGGATAACCAGAGCCATGTGTGATGGTCAGGTGTGAGCTGCACAACGCAGCACAGACATGAAGTGAAATTGCTCCTCTCCAGTGTCTTTCTTTTCATTGCCCAAATGCAAACAGGCGATTAAGGGCCATTTCTGGCTAACTAGTGATTAAGATGTATAGCATGATGTGTACGCACAGCCTAATGAATGTGATGCAAAGACGCAATGGGTGTAAGCCTGTTTCTGCCTTTGTGCATCTTTGCCTCAAACCTACAGTTTTATGCCGATGGCAGCTGCTTGGTCCCAGTTCAGACACCGTGGCCTCCTGCTGGCTGCTGGAAGCTCCAGGCCGTACACCTTAGTTGTTTGGTGTCAGAAAGGCAGTAGCAATTATAGCCTCCCATGGTCAGTCTCAGAGACCCAACTAGTGTTGGTGCCAAGCAGCTCTATCTACTGTAGCTGGCAGCGACGTACTAAACAATAGGCAGTTCCAACACACAGCTCTGCCTTTGTTGCCCCTGATACTGTGCCATTAACTGGGCCCGCGATGGCCCGGCTGGCTGGCTGGCTGCATGACTCCAGTCACACAACTGGAGAAAAGTGACACACACGGTTTACGTTTATAAATTGTTAAAGGTAAACTTAATCTAGTCCCTTTTTTTTTTGTAGGGATCATTTATCTGTGTGACAGCTTCTTTTGGCTGCGGTTATGTGATTACTGACTAGAACTATAATGAGTGGCCTGTTTTTGGTTTCTAAATGACTAATATTTAGTATCCACCTGTGAACAAGACAATTCATGTGGCACTTACGCAAACCACTGCTATGGCATGCCTAAAATCCGAGCGGTCAGTTTTATCCGAATGAATGGGAAAGCATCACGTTTCTTCGCGTCATCTCTTCCACCATTCCTGCTTTGTTTTCCACCACATCTCTCTTGTGTGCTCAGTTTGCCTTTCACGATACAAGCCTCAGGCAGAAAACATTGATTGAAAATATTTAGCCGAGTGTAGAAGGTCATATCGGGTGTTTTGGTAGCCCACAAGGCGCTCTGTGTGATGTGGCAGATTTCAGAGTCATACAGTATAATGGACCCATGGCAATCATAGAGCAGTACCACATCACAGGCTGAGCTGACGCTGAGAGCCTCTCTCCAGGGGGGTTGCGTCAGTAGGAGGAAACGGTGACGTCACTCCTGGGCAGCTGAAAGCATTGCAACGCTCGTTGTTCCTGATGCCTCGTTACTGTCAAAGACCTCTTTGGCTGAGACAAGAGTCCATGATGAGCAGTCCAAGTCCTCCTCTCTTGTGTTAGCAGAGCAGAGGCACAATGGCCAAAACCAAGTGAGCAAAAAGAGAAGCTTAGCGCACACGTACAGTATCTTGAAAGGCAATCTCTGCACCATGAACATCAAGTCAATGTTTTGCTGTTTGTAAAACGACGGGGTTTTATTTTGTGGTGAGTAAGTAGCTGGGCCCCTCTACAAAAATGAAGATAAAGCACAAACGATGTCCTCTTTACATTACTATGATATCCTGTGGTGAGGAAGGGCTGGACTCTGGTCTAATTGTTGAATTATAGAAAACTGGACTAAATATTCAATCTCGGAGGGTTAGACTTCTGGAGAGCAGACTGTAAAACACCCTCGAAAATGGGGGGGGGTCCAAACATTTCTGAGGCGTGTCTAAGTGCTTTGTGACCCACATTCAAGCTCCCAAGGTAAAGGAAGTGGCAACTCACACACGCATTCTAGTACAAACAGATTCTCAGTCTGACACAGTTAAAGAAATGTTCACATAATGTACACACACAGATAATTACAGTACCAGTCAAAGGTTTGGACACTTTCCCATTCACTTGAATGGAATGTATATGCACATATGTTCTCTTTCTCATTTGGACATATTGTCTAATAAACCTGTGTGTGTGTGTGTGTGTGTGTGTGTGTGTAAATCAGATTTACACACACACACACACACACGTTCAGGGCTCTTTGGTGCAGTCCGTGCAAACAGCGCAATGCAACAAAACAAAAGGCTGATTGAGTCAGGAAAGGTCAAAGCATGGCTCAGATGGCCTTTTGAACCAGACTGGGGGTGTTTGAAGAACCAGGCCACCCTCCAGGCCTCCACCCAGCTCCACCCTTTCAGCACCCTCCTTTGGTCTGAACCCATACAGGATCCTGGTGTTTGTCTGATAGAAGTTCCCATCCTTCGCTCTCCGTCTGCCTGTTGAACTCATAGTATTTCTGTCTCTCTGTCTTGCAGGTGTCAGCTGGTAAAGCGCGTGAGATTGTGTGGGTGTGTGTGAGAGAGAGAGGGAGAGAGAGGGAGAGAGAGATTGTGTGTGTGTGTGTGTGTGAGAGAGAGTGCGTGTGCGTGCAGGCACGTGTGTTTTCCCAGCCCAGTCAGTGTTTGGAGCAGAGTGTCGCCTGAACACATCACAGAGGTACAATGAGCGAGCTGGAACAGTTGCGGCAGGAAGCCGAGCAACTACGCAATCAGATCCGGGTACGGCAATGTTTTGTGTGCATGTGTTTGTTTATGTTTACGTGTGTGTGTGTGTTTGTACATCACATGTGTGCCACTGTCTGTTTAAGCTGTGACTCACACCATTTCAGATGAGGCTCTGCATAGAACTTTCATTCTCGTGCATAAATTGGATTGTGGGAATTGTCTATACATGTCGGTTGCTGCTGTGTGACTGTTCTGTGATCCTGAGATATTCAGTGTCTGTGATTGGCAATAACCTATGGCTTAGACACTTATTTTAGTTTAGACACTTATTTGTAATTTATTATTTGTGTGTTTGTCTGCGCAGTAATCACGTGTTACATTTAGCTATGCAGCCAAAGTTGCTGGTCAACATGATTGAGGTTTTTCTTGTGTTGCAGGATGCCAGGAAGGCCTGCAGTGACTCCACTCTGTCACAGGTAAGACTTCCCCTACGTGTAGAATACTGTGTAAACAATTGGCAGTGTATTTCCTTGTGCAGTTGTAAACATATTCCATAGTCGGGGGTCGGGTACTCGAGTGTCACTACTAACGCTTCTTCCTGTGTTTTGGCAGATCACAGCTGGTCTGGACTCAGTGGGCCGGATACAGATGCGGACGCGACGCACTCTCAGAGGCCACCTGGCCAAGATCTATGCAATGCACTGGGGGAGCGACTCCAGGTAGTGAAGTTATTCTATAGACGACAATTATTAGCTAGGAGCACAATTGGAAATTAACCTCTTTAATCCACTAGGGATTTTATTCTCTTCTTGTTCTGATTTATCTTTTTATTTTTGTTTTATTCTTTTATGGTAATTTCTACAATCTGTACTTTAAGATAACATTTAACCCCCCACCCCCCCATTTCTGGAAAGTTTTACAAGACTATATAGAAGAGAGTACTGCAGTTTTACACCTTCGGTCCATCGTCAACTTGTTTTTAAATGTTTACCAGAACAGTATTTTGATGCATTGGTTGGTGCAGGTTTGGTGTTTTCTTCTGCTGGCTATGTGGTGTTGTTTTCTGCTGCTTTAGGTTGCTTGCATGGTCGTTTTCATTCAAAAGAATCTCATTTTAAAGTCCCTGAACAAACTGGAACAAACGTATATCTACTCTGTAGTTCACATTAATTACCTACGGTGGCCCAAAAGACTCAAAAAATGGTAACAGCTTATAAAGCACAAAGGGATACTAATAATAGTCATAAGAGTTTAGCCCATTTTCTTTATCTAATTTTATAAGAATTGTACAAACTTTTGAAGGTCATCTTCCCCCTGAGGCAGTGTTAATTTCTGTTGCCGCCAGCAGACTGTTGAATTTCTAGACTGCCAGTGACGGCATTGTGACTGTTAACACTACAGCTATAACTGTCAAGATCTACAGTTTGCCAGGGATGGGCAATAAAGTGCCCCCAAAGGCTGCCGGTCTGCAGGTTTCTGTTCAGCCACAGTGCTGGAATTTTACAAGAAAATTACCAGTCTGGTATTGGCTTAATCTCTGTCTTGGAAATTGACTTTTATTGCTTAAATTCTTATGTTTGAAGTAATTTCTAAGTTATACCACCAACTTCTTTATCAACATCTAGGCTATGAAGTGTAGCATAACTTCAGTTATGGCAGCATTGGTACCAAATTACTCTCTGCAAATATACAATGGTAAAATTACCAAAAAAATGTAGGAGTTCTCAACAGCTTGTGTAATTGTTATGAAATTATTTTTTTCTCTGTGTTTAATATGTCTGTCACTCTTTCTCTCTGTCCATCTGTCTCCCAATGCAATGCACTGGGGCAGTGACGGCAGTCCCAGGTGTGGGGCTATACTACTACCAGTACCACTGTTACTACTACTACTACTACTACTACTACTACTATTACTATTCTTCTACTAATATGACTAATACCACCATAATAAACTCACTACTGCCACCTCCACTACTACTATACATCTGTCTAAGTGTTAGCACTGTTTTACACCCTCACTATGAGCACAGTAAAGATATTCACTGGGCACAGAGACAGGCAGCTTATTTAATATTTCCTTAAAGATGCAGTTTGTAAGACGTAAACCTTTTTTGACAGTTTTCCAAATGTTATGATTCAAAATGAATCTGCGAGTAAAGTTCCTCTGTGTCCAGATTGGACTGCAGCTGTGGATGCACACATTGAGTTGTCACTACATTAAAGCTTACAAACTGCTTTTTTAATGGTTTGCTGCAATAATGAGAGATCATTCTCAGTCAGTATAGTAATATCCCAATAGAATGCATGCTGTGCACTGATCTGTGTCAATAGGAAATTAGCTGGAACATGGTGTAGCCAAACAGTAGTCAGAGATCACTTCTGTTCTGTTTTAGCAAATTACTTTTTTCAGCACTAAAACCTGTTTTTGAGTGTAACTATTTTTGATTACAAAGCTAAATAGTGGTATTAACCGGCAGCGGATAATGTGTAGGCAGTTCATTCCAGATTGTGTGTGTGCGTGCGTGCGTGTGTGTGTGTGTGTGTGTGTGCCACCCTCTGGGTGACCCTGCAGGAGTCCAGTATTTATTTTGTATACAGAAACTGACATTTGAGCGTGATGGTCCTCTTCTTGATTGTAGCGTAGCACTGTCAAACTACTTCCTGTCGGTGGAGAGATGGAAACGCCCTGTCAGGGTGGGGGGGAAGGGTGTTCCAGCTGTTTCTGCATCTGCACCTCAACTCTTATTCTTTACTTTCTGTTTCTACTTCATCCTCTTCTGTCTTCCTTTTCTTTGGCCCTTCTTCCTGCCCCACCTCAGCTTCCTTCTAGTGCTTTCCCAACCCATCAGGCTTCCACCTCCCACCTGACAGTGGGGACTTGTACATAACTGGGGTAATGAATATTGGATGGGGTAGGATATTTAAAAGTGGCTTCACTGGATGAGGAGGCTTCCACCAGGAGGGGGAGAAAGAGGGAAGATGGAGGGAAATGAGGACTAGGAGGGAGGAGGGAGGAGTAGGGAGCTCACACTGAATGCTGTTTGACAGAGCACCTTATACTCATTCAGACAGTGTAGCACAGTAGTCTACAAGGTGGCTGGCTCTCATTGCTTTTAATGATCCAAGTGCATGTACTGTAGATTATCTCTGGGTTTTTTTTCAACCTAGTCTCATGCTGCTGTTCTTAACTTGTTTCCAGGTTACTTGTCAGTGCCTCGCAAGATGGAAAGCTAATCATCTGGGACAGCTACACGACAAATAAGGTGAGATCATTGATAATCAGTGATAGACTGTATAATATGTGCAAAGAACAGTCGCATTAAAATGCAAAGTGCTGCTCCTGTCAGATGTCACCAGCTCTCCTCTGTGACTTTTTTTGGTTCAGAGAGATGATTTAACAAGCTTATATCAAGTGTCCAGATGTTCTTTTTAGAACAGAGGCTGTAATTTATGGACTAGCTCTCTTAGACACAATACAGTTGTAAATATGTTTACTGCCTTAAGCCACCATCCAAATGGCAGCTATGTGGTTGCCTGGAGGTTTAAAGTGTATAAAATTAATCTGGCTGGTAAAATGGTGAGAGTGACTGTTTAATGCCGAAGAAAATCACTCAGCCTTATTGCTAGGTTTTTAACAATAATGCTGAGTGAAATTTATTTTATTACCCAAAAAGTGATGGAATAATTATCTGAAAACAAAATAGGTGGCCATTGAAAAGATAAGCTAAAGGCCACCCCTCGCTTTATAGTTTTATTGAGCAGCTGTGTCATCTGAACCTCTATACCTAAACTGTATGGAGATGCTGCTCATGCCAATGTTTTGACATAGAAAGAAACAAACCACCCCAGACTGCGCAAGACGGTTTGCACTCTCCTCTTGCACTAAATGTTAAGACCTGTTGTATTTGCATCATCTGTATCATGATATAATTATGTGACCACGTTGATTATTGGCATCTTTTGCAACAGTGCCAGCCAGACAAATGTAAGAATCCATCCTTCTCTGAAGTAAAGAGGATGTGGCAGCTCATCAGCTGATGACTTAAAAGCACCACACAGCATTTTGGATTGAAACACATTAAATGACCTTAACCTGAAAGCCTTTGAGCTTTATCAACTTTCAAGCTCAACATTACTTCCTGTTTTGTATTTAATAAAGAAATAACTCCGACTCGTCCTCAGATGCATGCCATCCCGCTGCGCTCTTCCTGGGTGATGACGTGTGCCTATGCCCCCTCTGGGAACTATGTGGCCTGCGGAGGCCTGGACAACATCTGCTCTATATACAGCCTGAAGACCCGCGAGGGCAACGTGCGCGTCACCCGAGAGCTGCCCGGACACACAGGTAGGCCCAGGGCCAGCCAAGAATTACTGCTAATAAAATCTTCTAAAGGCTGGACTCAACAGAACCACTAACCCTGAGCATACTGCTTGTTATTTCTATACTAACTTTGACTTCATCAGTTACATTTTGATCTTATCCTGAGCTGAAGGCAGCACTATAGCATGTCTGATTTGCCTAATACCTGTGACACACATATTCCTTTACTCTAGTTTTTTAGATATTAGCTACAGACTTCTGTCCCAAACATCTGATTGAAGAGTTCATTTTAATGACCTAGATAAGTGTGTGGGCTTGCTTTTTCCCTGCAATGTATTACGGACATTGTAAGCATGGAATATGGGGGGGGGGGGGGGGGTATATTTTATATATATTTCATTAGTTGTACTTTTCCGGCGAGGGAGAGAGGGGTGTAGGTGGGGAGAAGGTGTTTTTTTTTGTTGAGAAATTGCCTTCACAATACTTTCATTAATATACTAGTGCAACTCTAGAGCCTGCACATACCTGAAGGAGTTTTCTACCCCAAGGCTACATTGCAGGATGAACATGCCTTCTTGAACCAATGTCTACAAGGAAAACAAGCTCTCTCTTTTTTTTTTTTTAAGTAGTTTTTATTTCAAATCACTGGATGTGGATTAAGGCTGGGCTCAGCTATGTGGTTACAACCGAAATGAGTGGTTTAGCACTGCAGTTAAAAATCAGTCGTGGTAGGCCACCATGTGATTAGTTAAGTGCCTTGCCCAGGGGTACTGACAAGGCAGGGCAGAGCTTTCCTCATCTGATGTTGAACCTCTGTTTATCTCCAGGTTACTTGTCTTGCTGTCGTTTCTTGAATGACAACCAGATCCTGACCAGCTCTGGAGACACCACCTGGTGAGCAACGACTCTCTGCTCCCACCTGCACAGCTCAAGGAATTAAGCTCTTTACATGATAGAAATATTATAATAGTATAGATAGTTTTGTTCTTCGTTATATAAAAACGTCAACAGTATTTTGCTAATGGTGTTAATACTTTAATGTGGCAGTTTATGTAAAAGCATTTGTTGTCTTTCTCACACACAGAACCTTCCTGCGCTGTATATACGTTCCACCTGTGCCTTCATAATAACTGAGGGGACACTTTTATTACTCGTACCTAATTACTGCCTCCTTTCTTGCAGCGCTTTGTGGGACATAGAGACAGGCCAGCAGGCCACCTCCTTCACTGGCCACACAGGGGACGTGATGAGTTTGTCTCTAAGCCCGGACTTCAAGACCTTTGTGTCAGGAGCCTGCGACGCCACCTCCAAGCTGTGGGACATCCGTGATGGCATGTGCAGGCAATCCTTCACCGGCCATGTGTCGGACATCAACGCCGTCACCGTGAGTACTGAAACTTTAGTCACACACACCTTGTATTTTTTTCTCTCAAATGTACTGCTGTTGGTGTTACCAGAAATAAATAAAAGGCATTATTTCTGTGCAAAGCTAATTTCATGAGAAAGAAACTTATCTGGCAGTATTAATATCTTGTAAAATGTATAGACAGATTGTACTTCTCATGTCAAAGTGCTCCTGGCTCTGGGGAAAAAAATAAGAAGCCTCTAAAGAAAACTTCTCCTCAAAGGCGCAACAACACAAGATGTTTTAACACTTTCCTTACTTCGGCTTGATTTCCTTTTATTTATTTTTCTCCTGCAGTTTTTCCCCAATGGGAATGCCTTTGGTACAGGCTCAGATGATGCCACCTGCAGGCTGTTTGACCTGCGTGCCGACCAGGAGCTGATGATGTACAGCCACGACAACATCATATGCGGCATCACCTCCGTGGCTTTCTCCAAGAGTGGCCGACTGCTCCTGGCTGGCTACGATGACTTCAACTGCAACGTCTGGGACACCCTCAAAGGCGAACGTGCAGGTAAGCAATGTCGTTTTCATTTTAGGTGACTGATGAGACCAACCGCTTTGAGACTTGATTTCCTAACCTACATTTACACTCCAGATGAAAGTGGAAAATAGTCTTAAATTCAATGTGCAAAAATAAAATCATTTCGTATTGTTTAGATGTATTTTCTAGTGTGAAATCAGGATGAAGACACCACCCAGACAAATAAATTACTTTTAGGGGCACAGAAGGGTGATGGGCATGGACTGTTTTCTGATGTTTTGTAAACCAAATGATTAAATTATTTATGAAAAAAATCATAAGTTGCAGCCACATAAGACAAAAAAGCTACGAATTCTCACATTTTTGACATTTGTTCTTGAAAAATGTCTCAAAAGTCGCCAATAATTTTTCTATTGATCGATTCATTGATTCAGCTCTAATACCAAACATCCTGGAATAGATATGAACAGACGTCCTAATAAATTCGACATGCGCAGCTGTTGAAACTGAACCTAAATCTCTATAGTGTAACTTGCTCATGATGATTTCTGACTAATTATGTTGTATGTATGGTTCTTGACTTTTTTATTAATTTTTTTTTTCTTCGACCTGCAGGTGTGCTAGCGGGCCACGATAACCGAGTGAGCTGCTTAGGGGTGACAGAAGACGGCATGGCTGTGGCCACCGGCTCCTGGGACAGTTTCCTCCGGATCTGGAACTAAACAAACCTCTTCCCTGTTGTTCTCAATCACTGCCCGCCAACTTCCTCCCCGCAACCCCACCCTACATATCCCCACTCATCTGCTGGGCTGGACCTGCGGGGTGCACACTGTGTCAGCCGAAATCCTAAGTCACCCCCAGTTCTGCCCACCTGTGAGAGAGTACCAATTCTTTCTACCTTTCTAAGTGACTTTTTTTTTTTTTTTTTCAGCCAGTTATTTCACACAAACAAAAATAAGAGCCTTTCAGTACAGTTATCTAATCAATCCAAGACAAGTTATGAAAAACTGAAGGAAAGAATATAGAAGATTTCGCCCTTATAACAATTCTCTAGAAGGTGACAAAGAGCGTCTGTTACCATGACAAACAATATGAACATTGGTGTGTATTATGTAAATGTATATATAAAGACAGTATATATGTATAGCATTATGTGTGTATATATGCATCATATATGCATATATAATGTGTATGTATATATTTTTGTAGTTAATTTCCCACCCTTTACTTTTTTTATGATTTTGGGGGTTTTATGTTTTATTTCAAATGTACATATTCACATTACTACACAGCATAATGCCAGAAACACTTATTTTATCCTGTGTGAGTACCAGATTGAGTGTAAGACAATTTAGACACGGCAACGAATCATCATTTTACCTAAAATGTCTTTCATTTTCTAATATTTCTGGTACTTGCTGATGTAATAAAGTCCACTAATCCAGCAACAAAGAGGATATAGCAAGTAAACAAAACAATTTGCAAAAATATAATTTGGCCCAGCTAAACTCACTTTCCTTGTGTGTGTGTGTGTGTGTGTGTGTTATGGTTACAGGCAGTGTGCATAACTCATGCAATCCTGTATCTACAAATGTTGCGTCCATGTGAATGATGGCTATTATGGTATTTTTCTTTTCTTTTAGTAACACGACCCCTGCCATTCCTCACCACAGTCTTTTCATTTGGGAGGAAACGGTCACACTGCTGTGGTAGTGATTTTAAAGAAAGAGCTTCAAAACCAACAAGCAGTGTTTTTAAGTTTTTAGTCTGGATTCAGCTTTAGCTCCAAAGTAGAAGCCAGTGAATTTTAGGATAAGGCAATGTTAATTAACTGGAGACCCTGCTTTGGCCTGTATCGCATGGATCGTGGTTTCAAATCATCGGATTTGGAATATCTGAAGACCACAACCATTCCATGCAAAACAACAGCTGTGCGATATGATCAATAACCCAATAATGGTCCGAAACAGAGGTTTTGCATCATAATATCCCCGTCTCCTGTGGCCTGTAGAATCTACACTTGTCCTTAAAGTCGAGATGAGCATCTCAAGTTGCCGTACAAATGACACTGACGGAGAGAAGGGCATCGCAAAGAGACACATGTTCTCCTCGGGCAGAAACCATTTTCTACTTGTGAGCCTGTAAACGGCGCTGAGGCCTGTATGGACAAGCGGTGGAGCGGTCAGTCGTTCTGTGAGGATATTTAAGGACAGCAGTGACTCTGTCGGCGGCTTCTGAGGACTAGGAAGAGATGTCTGTCAGAGCTCACCATGTCATTTTTATCTTTTTGATTTTCTAAATGAAGGATCGACAAGTCCTTTTCGTTGTTTTCAAGGTGTGAAGTGAGTGACTGCATGGAACTGAAATCGTGTTAGCCACTACAAAATTACACCATTGCTGCCACCAAGCCTGTTTTAAAAAAAAAAAGGGGGAAAAGATTTTTTTTTTTTTTTTTTAAGGGTTTAACACTTGTGATTTTTTTTTCCTCACCAAAAACATGTTATAAACTGTTAATTATTGATAGTGAAGAAAGTACACTTGGTAGACAGAAATGTACACTTAGTAGAGAGCTAGAAACACACTCACAAACTGTAGTATAAATGTAAACCATCGAGCACATGTGACTTATTTACCCATAGAAGTGGTATCTCTGATTTTGAGTATTTTTTCATTACACATCTTCCATTATTTGGGTTTCTCTAAAGGCTTACTTTAAAAGAAATGAATACACGTGTGTGAGTTGGACCTATCCATCAGTTGTCTCAGGTGCCTATCTCTTAATATAAACATTTGACCCACGTGGGCTGGATAAAGAAGGGTTTGTGCTCCTGGGAGATGTGGCACTATTGTCTCCATTCTGCCTTACAATACCATTCATAATAGAAGGTAATGCTAGCATCGACTACAGTAATGTTTTTCCTCTTACTATTCATTTTTACACACTGATCAATAAGTTTGCTAATTGTTTTTCTTTTCCCAATAGAAGCACATTCTGATACTAGTGAACACTAAAAAGCATGCTTACAGAAAAACCACCACGGCCACATGCAGCTTCATACTGCTTCTTACAGCAAGTGTTTTACACCACTTTTTATACAATTCTGCTTTCTACTACTACCGTACAGTTTGTAGTATTTATTTAGATTCAATCAGCTGTCAATGAAACCCCTCTTTGGCATACTGTGATTCTAGTGACCTTTTTTTTTTTTATGTTTTAGCTGCTTCTACATGGCTTTGCATTAATGAATCAATTTTGAGACTATGTTAAAAAATAACAGTTATAGTTTTTAGCCTGAGAATATCTTTGAGGTGTGTAGGATGTGATATGTATTGCATATCGGTGTGGGGGTGGGATGGGATGGGATTTGAAGGAAGGGAGGGGAGGGGGGCGATTTGCAGATGTATGTGGATCACATAGATCTAAGTGTTAAGTCCTCATTTGTGCCAATGTTATCCACAGACCCTGAGCTGTGAACTGAAAACTACTCAATGTCACACAAAAAAAGAAAACAAGTGTTTGCTCACTTTTACACAAGTGCCAGCCTTCTCCATTTCCATCAATTAAAGTCACACTCAAGTATCTGATTTTACACCCAATCTGTTGTCTGATCAAATGGGTGGGCTGTGTATCTGAAGATGGGTTTTTGTATCCCACAGTGTTAAGTTGACCATTTAAGATTAAAGTTTCTATATCAGTCAGCAGACAAAAGTTAATGTATCCCCCGATGAAGATGACGGCATACGAAAATTTGGGAAATGCTCAATTTCTGGCGGTTAGAACATTCATTCCACAATATTAGGCTACAATCAGCAGCCTGTTACCCATTTCAGCACAAAGCCGGAAAACCGTGGGAAGCAGGTAGCCTGGCTCTGTCCACAGGTACCAAAAAAAACCCTGCCCTCCAGCACCCCTGAAGCTCACGAAATATCACGTTATATCTAATTTTGTTTAAAAAAAATTTTTAAAAAACGAGGTGTAAAAGCGAAACTTTGCCGGACTGTTTCGTGGCTGGTGGTAGTAACTTCTCGAGTCCCTACTGGTTGCCTGGCAACTGGTCCGGCCCGTTAAAAAGCGATATATAATTTTTACACTTCGGTTTTTGTACATATTAAATAAACGAGATAAACGTGCGAGCTTTAGAAATTATGATAGACATAAATTGTTATCGTTTAACAGAGCCAAGCCTAGCCTAGTTTAGCCGTTTCCCTCCGTTTAGACTCTTTGTGCTAAGCTAAACTAAGCTAGCCGGCAGCTGACGTTAGCGGTTCACTTGAAGTTATTTGTAATAGACAAATGTTCTCTATATCTCCGCCACAAAGCAATTAAATCCGTTTCCCCAAAATGTAGAACTATCAAAATAAACCCACCTTCATTCAATAAGCTGTGTGAAATTGGGAAGAAAAAAAACACCATAGCCCTTAACAGCAGAAATCGTGTGTATTACTGACGGCGATCTTCAGCAGGAAACCATTTCCCAGCTCTGTGTAATTCAGCAGTAGCAGCTGGAACCTGGAATAGTAACACTTCTACGTGCCTGTACAGTTCACTCATCTAAGTAGTGCAGTAGACTCATTAATCAAAAAGGTGCTTGACCTCATTTAATTTCACATTATTGTTGTATATACCAGAAGTCTCTCCTCTAGTTCATTCTCTTAACTACACAGATATGGAGCTGTTGAATCACCTTATTTGATGTTACAAAAATGTCAACATATGCTTACAGTTTTGTCCGAAGTACCAAGCTCAAAGAACCTAAATCTGTGACTTCTTTGAATCACTGGAGTTTGTATGTTTGGCAGTATAGTTTTTCTTTGTCAATCAATGTAAGTTGCCATTATCACCCACATGTGCCAAGTCTAACTTCAAAGAGTAGATGTGAAAATGTCACTACTGCACAAGTTCAGGCAGTATTTCGAGGACTGTATTTGCACCAATTTAGTATCTGAATATAAGAAATTATTTTAAGTTTCTGTTAAACATTTAACACAGGGAGTAAAATTCAATGACACCCCACCACTGAATTGGTAATGTCACATGATCACCACTCAGCACCTTCACAAAAGAATGCACTGCCATTTTACTCTATGACCTACTTTTCTGACATTTGTTTTATTTTGATTTTATTTATGTTTTAAGCCAGTAAAGACCAGGGACTTGGTGCCATGATAATTCTCTTAGTGCTATTGTGTGAAATTATAATCACTTGTTATGGAATAATTTTTATAGTCTTTTTCACACCAAACCTTTTTTTGTATTTGTACAGTGGCTTGGTGATACTGATATGTTGCCATGAGTTATTGTAACCAATAAAAAGCTTCTAACCAAGAATACAAAACCTGGATGAATTAAGGCTCTATGTAAGCATGTGAAGAACTATATACAATATTTGCCCCTTCAGATAAATGTTATTTAAGCAAGGTTTTTTGTAATGCAATAAATAATTGTAAGATGTTTCAAAACCCATTTCGGGAGAAAATTGACTTTTATTAATACAAATCATCTTTAACAAGGACCAAAGAAGACAGAAACTGGCTGTGTAGTCTGAATAACTTGTGCTTTTGGTGCTTCATTTTTTAATTATAAACTTAGTAAAGTTATTTGCAGCTCTGGTGAAACGACTATTTTTACAATTACTATAGGCACATTTTTGACAGCAAAGTTTCTTTGTCATGGATGCTAACATTTGGCATTTGTTTTTAGACTAAAAGCTCACATATTTTTGTATTTGAGTATTTTACATCCACTAATTTAATAGGTTGAACAAGTGTAAACTGTAAAAAAGAGAAAAAAACTGCATCACTGCCTACAAACGGCATACTTTCTTTGCCTGTAGGTGGCAACAATGACATGGTTATATTTGCAGGACTACTTTCCTTTCCCTAAGGTGGCACTTTGGGTCTAACAGACATGCTGAATGCATTTCCTTCCTTATAAAACATGTTCAAGTTCACGCACATGCATGGAGAAGCTCCATAGGGCTAATGCCAATCATTTTAATACAGAGTTCTGAAAGGAAAGTCTTTCAAAGAAATGCACAAGTCACTTAGATTGTGGCAGATTTAATACAATCGGACAAATCTGGGAGGTATTTCAACACATTCAAGAAAACAGAAGACAATTGTACAAGTGCAGACTGGTGTAACTGTCATTACAAGTCTAATGGGTATAAATAAAATAAGATATTATAAAATATATGAGGATTTCCAAAGCCTTTGATCTATACAGTTTGGATAGTTAGAAAATAGAACATGAATGTACAATATGTTAAAGACATGCTTTCCTTTTCTACCCAAATAATTTCTCTCTGAATTTATGCTAACTAGTTCCTTAGAGTCCAGAAAAACAAATCTATTCTTCTTTATTAATAAATCTATTGATTTTTTTGTTGCCAACATACAGCGGATCATGTGCCTGGACAGATACGTACAGTCTTACAGACACAAAAAAGGCATATTCACAGTTAGAAGCACTATAGTGTCAAAATGTAGCACCCGACCGGTAGCCTTCATGCCGACCGAGATTATATCGCAATCTCGTCTTTGCACATCATGACTCCAAGTTTGTTTGTTTTACAGGCAGTTTTGTTTTACAGTTTGTTCACTGCTGTTTTTCAAGCAACCTCAATGGCTGAGAAGGAGGTGAAAATATTGTCTGGGCCTTCACTCTCCTCTGTCCACTATGAGTGAACCTGACAAATTATTTTCATTATCGATTAATCTTTGTTTTAATTAATCAATTAGTCTACAAAATGTCAAGAAAGTAATGAAAAATGGCAATTCAGGTACCAAAAACTCTTCAAATGTACTATTTGGACATTGAACATTTCTTTTTTTTTTTTTTTTACAAATGACACAAAAGGACCAAATTTGAGAAGGTGCAGAAGTTTGGTATTCCTGCCCGATAAATGTCAAACATTTCATTAATGATCAAAATATCTATAGATTTCTTTTTGGTTGATAGACCAATCAATCAATCTTTTCAGCACTCCTGTCCGCACATGACACTGTGGTGTAGTTTAGGTGATGAGGATCAGGCGCAGTGAGGCAGTGCCTGGCGGAGGAATGATTGATTCAACAAGAACCAAACTGTGGAGCGATGAAGAGCAGCTCACTGTTGAGGCTGCAGGTACTGGTCTGTGAACGCCTCCAACTGTCTCTCCAGATCTGTCGCTTTATGTCTGCAGAGAGAAGAAACACACATCAGATTTGGAACAACGTTATCCAAACCACATGTAAAGTAAAACTGTTATACTGTTAATAAGAGAATCCACACATACGTTTTGAATTACCCTAAATAGACCCCTAGTCAGGCTAAAGTTGGGTGGAGTTATGCTAAGAATTATGGGATGTCAACAAACTATATGTACTTATAACAATAATAAACAGTGTAAGTTGCAGGTGTCTATTTAGTAAACATAAGCGTGTGGGTGAACAATGTATACAGGTGTATAGAAATACATTTTTTAAAGACTTAAAATCATAAACTGCATTTGAAGTATCCCAAAACTGCAAAACACAGTGCAGTCATATGTATATCATGAATGAATAGATTTTTGGCCCCCTCCAAACATGTGCAGTATAAGTTTCCAAGAATAGCAAATTGTAAAATGGGTTCATACTTCAAACAGTTCAGACTTTCCAGACCTGCCTGAAAATCCTGTGTTCAGCACGACTCATTTAATCACATTCTTTAAAAGAACTAATTTTCACCCATATTTCTGTTTGTTGTATTGTGACCCAACAATGTACACCGTCATACTTAATCAATCCTCTAATTTAAAAGGAAGCTCTTTTTGTTCACAAGCACAGATGGAGCAACAGCAATAAAAACTAATTTGTATCTGAATCTGCTGACTGACTGCAGGGTTGTGCAATAAGCTTGAGTTGGAAAAAACACCAAATTCTTTGGCAAGTATGGAGAGAATTTCAGGTTTTGACATTTTTCGCTGTTCCTGTAGTATCATTCATATCGTCTGGGATATTCATTTTTTCCCCCAGACTAGATCTTCCCAAATTCCCAGACACTCATCTACTCTGTCCCCCACTTCTCTACCCTTCACGGTGCACCCAATAAGAGAAGGAGCCGGACTGACCGCAGGCTCTTGGAGTGGCTCTGGACGGTCTCCAGCTGATTTATCTTGGCTGTCAGTTGGCGGATTTCAGCCTCCAGCTCTTTCTGCGTCTGGTCCACCTGCTGACAGAGCCGAGCAAAGGTCGTAGCCATCTCCCTAGCAACACAGAGGGCACAGCGTCTCAGTGCTTATTTATTTAGCCCTGCTGCAGAGGGGAAGGCAGGGTGGGGCACAGAGGAGGGTGGGGCAGGGCTCTGTGTGTGTGTGTGTGTGTGTGTGTGTGTAAATTAGGAACATTATGGGGAGTCAGGTTTTGTCTGCAGACAAAGTGAGGAAGGGTGCAGATAAATGAGCATTTTGATGTCAGGATAAACTTAGACTTAATGTGCTGCACATTAAAGGATAAATTCACCCTTTAAAAACACTGGCCAAAATTTAGGCATTAAAACGCCAAAGCTGACCTAGGAATACAAATCATATCACAAATGGCTTAATGTTTTCACCGTAACCCCAACAAATACAAATTAGAAAAAAACAAAAACAATTCAAAACATTATGATGTAGCACATGAGCTTAATACAATTTAACATCAAATGACATACATAGTAATTAACTAATTATTTTGCTGGACTTGCTGTACTGAAGAAATTGGCTATAATCTCTGTACACGTCAATACAAACAGGAAAAACTACCAGACATTCATCTTAAATTGGACCGCAGTTGCCACCTTACTTTGTAATTGTCACATACTGCATATCGAGTACACATTTCACGTACCGCTCTGTCTAGTTTTCTTCTACTATCTAATGACAAAAATGATACTGTATCAGGACTTACTGTTGGACCTGGTGGCTACAGTTTGCACTAGTAAAGCTGACGATGAGCTGCAGCTTATTGGTTGCGTAGTCCACAAACTGGCGCTTCAGAGAGCGCTCCTTTGCCCTCGTGGTCCAGGTGAGTCTCTCGTACAGGTACAGCAATCCGTACATTGAGGCTGACAGGGCAATCAGCCTCCAGCCAACTGTTCTGTACACCTTAGAGAAGAAATAAATAAACAGAAGCTGGGTTAGCACCCTCACAGTTAGACTGGCTTTAGAAAGAAAATGCCTCCAATACCAGGAATGTTTTCAGTGCAATGAAACGTATTTGTAGGTATGTAATGTCATAAAAGAAAGAAGAGCATTCACATCTCTAAACCTGATATTTATAATCCACTACTGAAAATAACTTGTGTCAAGTTGTGTCTTTTGTTCTACAGCACACATAATGCTACACAATGCTGCCAAATCAATGTTTCTTAACAATATATATTTTATTTAATGCAAATGATTGAGAAATTGTATTATACATTTGAAGAAAATGCATAATGTTAAGCAAATGTAAAAAAACAAGAGATTACAAGAGATTGACAAGAGATTACATTGTGTATAACTATACGTACATTCATCCTGGAAAGTGACATGCAAGAAACAACATACCACTCCTCCAGCAATGATGACGCTCATTGAAGTGCGGGAGGTGAGGGAGGCCACGTTGTTTGCCATGGCTATCATCAGGTCCTCCTGGGTCGCGAGGGCGGTCTCGTGGTTGGGCGGGGCTGTCGTAGAAGGGGGTCCTGAGGACGGTGTACAGGCCAGGGCCATCGCTGGTCGTGAGGCCTGAGTAATGACAGCAGAGTGACTTTTTTTCATTATACGTTTTGTATGGTGTTTATTATTACTGACTAAATATATACTAAATATGAATCACATACATTGTTCCTATTGCAAAACTTCTCTCTGTCTTTCCAGCCCATACCTGGAATTTCTGGTCCACCAGTTTGAGCGCTCTCTGTGCGTTGACAGATCCCAGGAAGCGGTGGACTAACACTGTCCAGCCCAACGAAAACTGAAACTCAATGTTCTCCTGGAAGTCACTGCAAAGGGTGGCGCAGTTCAGGTCGTAACTCAGGTCAAACTTCCTGCTGGGTACCAGCATGTGGACTTGGCTCTGGACCGAAGAGGGAAGCAGAGGGAGCATGCTCTCTGGAGAATGAGAAAGCATAAAGTCTGATAATAATAACAGGGACAGACAGAAATCTACAGCAGTCATAGAATCAATGTAGCTTAGGTAGCCAGGTAACACATAATATATATTATAATATGATATATATATTTGTATTATTTATTACAACATAAAATGACAGAAACAATCACCACATTGTCATTGGGGTCTGTAAAGCAGCTTTTCTTGTCTCTCCTTAGTGAGAACCCCCCCCCCCCGACAAAAACAAACAAACAAACAAAATATCACACCACAATTTCATAACAGCACCTGAGTCCTTTTCATCAGGGGGCACATTAACACCTTTTCAACATCACTGACACACAGAGCACAGCTTGCATGCGTGCCTGACACAGTGACGCATTAGCAGCATAATGGGGCTTTGGATGATGGCATTCAGAGAGTGGAGTAAATATAGCAGCGCGCTGGGTGTTGCAGACCATAGCCCGAGAGCCCAAAAGGTTCCAACTAAGTTTAGCAACACTCTTTAAATGAGCAATGGAGTGAAAAAACAATGGAAATCTGGGCTGAGGTCATTTTCTATGAAAATATGATTTCTTCACTGGCCTTTTAAGCAACGAATGGTTATGAGGAAATTACTCTAAACCAAGGACTGGTAATTTATTTTAGCTCTCAATCTTCACTATTTTATCTGGTATTTCTTTAAGTATAATTATAATAATAATAATAATAATAATTATTATTATTATTATTATTATTATTAGTTCTTATTATTATTAGAACCTCTTGGTTCAGCAGAACTATTCACTCCTGTAGGCTAATCGTAAGGGCAACAGGCCGAAGCATGCAACAGATTTGTTCTTGGCAAGCCTCAGCCTGCTTGTACACTACAATATGGGCCAGTATTACAAAGATGATCCCATTATTTTGTAAACAGGTATGTCTGCAATTTAATTACCCATCATGTATCCCTGAGAGGACTGGACTGAAGCGTAGACGGCATCGGAGCAGCGGTAGGCCAGGTTCTTGCCCATCCCCTCCTCCACATGAGCTAGCAGCTCCTGCCAACAGCAACAGGAGTCACATGAAAGGCAGTCAATAAAAAAATAAAAGATACTCTGGCCTCTAGTTTAAGAGCAGAAAACAGTCACAATTGCCTGGTAATCACCAATGCGCATGAGATTATTGCCCAGGAAAGGTGTGATCATGAAATATTAATCTGGGCCTCTACTTACAGACTTGTAGATCTTGAGGACGTGTGGTGAGGGGTGGAAGTCAGCATGGAACTCATCAACGATTACGTGGAGACGGCAGATCTCCTCTCCCATGGCGTTGGATACCTGGATGAAACACAGCCAGAGTTATCAGTCAGCTACAGCACATCAGCACGGGAGCAGGCAGGGCCGCTGTGTCCTACTCAAAGAACCACCAGCAGCACATCAGGGATCAAGCTGGTGCATTAAATGGCATATATTGGTCTTTTCTGATGGACCGCCTGTAAGACTGCTTCTGTTCCTGGTTTTTGTCCAGGCATCAATATGGTTTTCCAGCTGTTTTATCAGCTGTATTTCTGTGGGAGGCACTAAGCTGAAAGTCTCATTTAAAGAAGCGCTGAAATCTTGATTCATTGATTAACAAAACAATGAATAACAAATTTTTTTTTTACTGATTAATAGTTTAAATTAACAAAATGCCCCAAATTTGCTGGTTCTAAAAATGGAAAGATTGTCTGTTTGTATACTCCTCTGTGATGATTAACTGACTGAAAATTATGATGGGCATTTTTCACTTTTTGTCTGACATTATAACCAAAAGGTTAATCACGAAAACTATCAATGCAATGAAATTAATCAATGATGAAAACAACTGTTATTTGCAGCCCTAATTCAGAGCTGTTGGTGTGAACAGGCAGGTCCCAAAAACCTAAAACAGGACATTCCCCAGCCGGTGTCTCCATTACCTTAGACTCCACATCCTCACTGATGGCCTTGATCTTCTTCTTGATATCGTCAATCAGAAAGTTGAGCTGATTCTTGACAAACTCCAGCCGGTCCAT
Organism: Nannoperca obscura; assembly: GCA_036024295.1. NCBI lineage: Eukaryota > Metazoa > Chordata > Actinopteri > Centrarchiformes > Percichthyidae > Nannoperca > Nannoperca obscura. The sequence goes on from JAVQJL010104125.1 coordinate 55,083, forward strand.
CTGATACTCTCTGTCCTCCAGTGCCGCCACTCTGAAGCAACCGCCCCACCGACAGAAAACAAAGTCACAGATGCAAACCAGCAGCTGAACGATTCAGGTAAAGAAGAGTTCATGAGGATCTACAAATTAATTTATCCCTCTATTATAAACAAAGTCAGACTTCCTGAAAACATATGGAGCAAGAATACTCACCTCTTCTCCGCCGCCTCGATGTTGATGGCATCCATGATGCTCTTGACTTTTTCTGTGATCTGCTTGGCCCTGATAGTGTGCTGCTCAAACTTTGTTTTCACTGCTGACTGCGAGATACACTCCTGCGAGGCCATAACACACAAGTTACTGTGACAGCTAGGAGGGGCTGCTGCTGGACAGGGTGCATGGACTGCGGTGCATGCTACCAGGGACGAACAGAGAACAAGATAGACACCTGCTACTGTAACTTAGGAGAAGAAACGAAATGGAAACACAGGTGTGAAAATAACAGCAGCAGTGTGTCTATCTCGCGTCCCACAGCCCACATTCTGTAAGGTCACAGTACTGTGTTGGTGAGGAAACAGCAAAATGATAAAAACATATCAAGCAAATACAATCAAGAATGCAAGTGAAAGAAAATGTTAAAAAAGAAATACTGCAACATGTAAAAGTAGGAATACTGTGGCATTTTGGTTTTATCTCATTTTCAAGTACTACACATATTTATTTGATAGATCCTTCCTTCTTTGACTGCATTTAAAAGGATTTCAGGAACAAAACTCGCAGCCCTAAAATGGTGCCTTTCGTACTCACGAGCTCACGGCTCCTCTACTATTATTTCCTTATAAAGGTCTTCTCAACTCCTTATAACTCATGTTATCAGTTGTTGTCTGACAAGGTGAAAATTCACTGTTCCACTCCTTAATCCATTGTAGGTTACATTATGTCAGACACATTGTGTCTAAGGCGCCATTGTTATTTGATCACTTCATTTTCATGAAATTAATCCTCTTTCTGATAACAATTATGGTCAGCATTTATTCTGCAATTGTCACTTAATGCATTAATCATCGCTCTATAAAGTTGTTTCCGTTGTCAGTGACGGAGTCTGCCATTCCCACACTGGATTCAAACGGCCTTCACATACGAGTGCAATTCACAGGATGCACGTGTGTAATTCAGTGTAATTTATCTCATCGCTAACAGGCAAATCAGAGCTGTTTTAAGTAACTTCTAATGAAAACTGAACGTTTCTTACTGCCACTACTTCACATTAAATCTTCCAACTGGGGGCACCTTATATTGTGAAGCAGCCACGGGAAAGAATGCATCATGCATTCAGTTCGTGGTTGCTTATGCCATGATGGAAAAAAGGTAAATTGTTGGCTAACTTCTTTATTAAAACAAAATGAGTTTGTTTGGCTGCACTGTAAACAGATACACCAGATGCTCCTGTGTGGCGTTTCTTACAAATAAGCTGCTCAATGAATTTTCAGACATAGCTATAGTATTAAACATCTGTTACCACGGTAAACACAGGTGTCGCCAAATCAACAGGACTGAAATCTTGAGGATTATAATGATTTTGTGATAATTTCCTTCTAGTATGGACACAATTCAGTTCCTGCCAGTTAAAAATGAAAATATCTCAACTCGATGCAACAAAACACAGAAATACTACAGACACAGACAGAACAAAAGAAAAGTGGAATGAAAACAAACGGATGCCCTCGCCTAAGTGAATCTAGACTTCAGCAATGAAGACGCAGGTTGATGGAACGAGCACAGTGATTGGTCTAGAAGGCCTGGGGCCGCCAGCTTGACATTGCATGGTTGGTGGCGAAAGACTGCTCAGGTTAATTGTTAGTGTTAAGAGAAGGACTTTGGTTGCTTCTCGTTTTATTTGATTTCCTTCACCATACAATAAACACAAACACGCGCTTTGACACACACACACACACACACACACAGTTTGTGTAACTGGAACAATAAACTATGTTCTGGTTCACAGCTGGATAAAGCAGCAGCTGACTTTATCTCCTGGTCTGAATGGATTCAAAAATAGCCTCACTTCTCATAATAGCGATTTCTTCCCTTCCCTTCTCTCTCTCCAGTTGTAACTCGTTCTCACCTGCAGCAGCCAGACAATGATACACCAACCGCAGTGTTGATCAGTTTATCAGCATACATGTAACCTGCTGTTTTTGGCTTGATTTGACATTACACTGACCTCACCTCAGGGGTGTTGTTGAGAAGTCATTCTGGCGGCAAAAATCAGTATCTAATGACATACATGCCGAAATGATTAAAAACTACTTTAGTTTAAAAAAATCGAGAGATTCTTGCAATTAAGACAAGAAATAGTTTTTTCTTTGAAAAGTTGGAATAACATTATTATAAGATATGGAGAGGACACACACACACACACACACACACACATAGAGCCCCAAACCTACACACCTCAAACCTCCTCTCAAAGCTCTGGAACTCCTTCAGTCTCTCGTGGAAGCCCTCAGCCAGAGCTCCACCTGTTGGATGAAATGATCCCATTGTATTTAACCACGAAAAGTATTTGCTATTACTCCACAAATTCAACACTTGCATCTGCACAGAGACCTTATTGTGCATCAGGTGTGAAATGTGTGTTTATTAAAAAAAAATTTAAAAGTACACCTGTGTCCAAGTTTCATCTAAAGATCTAAAGATTTGAGATTCTATGTTCAAAACTTTATTACCATTTCAACCTAGTTTCTAGGACTTTGGTTGGATAAGCTGCGTGTCCTGGTTGTGCATCATATCACACAAAGATATGAACAGTGTTTCTCCATCCTGCACAAATACAGCATCAACTGTAACACAAAGCCTCACCTGATTCAGGCATGCCCTGTGCACGTTGCATGCGGGAGTTGAGCACCTCTTTGGCTGAGACAAAGAAAATGCGGTTGGGTGCCTGATCGCGGTCCACGACCTTCAGCTCCTCTACCAGGAAGTTCACACATCGGTCTGTGTGCTGCTTCCTTACCTGGAGGAAGAGGACTCACATTCTTAGGGTGCACTATTTTATGTAATTTCCTATTAAGATAATCATATATTTAAAAAAAATTTTTTTCAAAATCAATAGATTATGGCTGAAAATAAGTTTGTAAAAATACTATTTTCATTGCAAGCACTGTAATTTAGTCTGTGTGGTTTCTTTTTTACTTAACACTAGTGGTATCTAGCTATGCAGAATGTTTTCCTTTTATGCGCCGAGGTTTCCAACTGATATGTTTATTTGATCCGCTCTTTTAAAAGACAATGTGGTCATTTTTTACAGAAATCCAGGAAAACATTATAACACTTAAACATTCTGTAACAACATGAGACAGGTACGACAGTCGGTTGACTCACATCCTCCATGTATTCTGGCTCGTTTGCCGAGGCGTCCCATCGGTTGTTGAGGATGAAGATGTTGGGCTTTGACAGACGTTCGTTCACTTTGTGGAAAAAGTGCTTTTCCTAATTGGTGGGAGGGTGACGAGAAAGTGATGGTGAAGTTTCTACACAATACTCCCCATTTCCCTTTTGTTCTCAAACAATCGAAAACATTTAGTTTTGCCAAATGAGTATCATGCTAGATCAAAATATATGTTAGTTATGACACAACAAAAATGGAATCCCAGAGGAATGTGTGGTTGCTTTCCCTTTAAGAGCTGCTGCCGGGTTTAGGATCTCTGTGATTGACTGTGTCCAGCTTCACATCGCATGAATGCCTGAGCAGACAGAAACAAGTGTGGGGCCGATGTGGTCGGATACAAACACAGGCAGCCACATTCTCCACTCTGTAATCAGCTGACATAAATGAGAACTTGTTTTTCTCGCTATTATGGTGTGTTATTATTAGTTATGGAAACTTAATTGGTCAAATTATTGTACTTCCATCACCTTTAAAGTTATATTCAGTGATAATGAGCTATGGAAACAAACTAATATAAAATCATAGGATTAACTATGTCCAAACTATCCATTCATGTTATACTTGAAATTATTCCAAACATATACACATTGCCCAGATTAGAAACATTTCTTTTCTTTTCTAAAATAGAAGATCCATAAGCTAATGGTTGGGGAAAAAGGATGAAAAAAAGGCTGCAAACAAAACTATACTTATGCTTTCAGCACTGTACACATGCATAGTAAGGATACCAACCCCTAACAAGCCAAGATGTGATTGGGCAGCTCAGACGAGTAAGACACTGACAGAGTTCACAGCTAATCAGCTCATCAGTTATTAAATGAGTGATGTTATGTTATGACTGCAGGTGTATTCTCCGCGCCAATAGTTAATCCCTGATGCAGAAAAAAAAAACAATGGGCAAACCTAAACCAACATTTAATGTCAACTCCACAGAATATTGGCCCGACATGACTTTCGTGAGGTCCAGAGGCATTACCGTGTTCATAAGTGTTGATTCAGAGTTAGCCACAAGCACAAAGACGTCAGCATCCAGGCAAAACTTGTCAATCCAGCTGTCCAGTTGCGATGTGACATCTGTCCCTGGGCTACAGAGTAGAAGAGAAGAGAGGTCAAAAGGTCAAAAGCGTGACATTTACAAAATATGTTTTTTTTTCTGCACATTACTGACCTTATCTGTGTAAATCACACTTTTTTTTAATGTCCCAGAAACTGCCGAATTTACAAACCTGTCCAGAATCCCCAGATGTGATTAAGAGATCCCGTTACCTGTCAACGAGCACCAGGTCGTCTCGAAGCAGAGCGCACTTGGTCTTTGGCCAAAACACACGGACGAGACATCCGGCATCCAGACTCTCATCCATATGAAGCGCATGAGCCAGCTGGTTTACAGTCTGCAGAAGGGACGTAAACAGACTGACTCATGTAATATCCGTTTAACTCATTAACTCTTTAATATAAAAGCATTTTGCAGCTATTAGTGTTATCACCCTTTCCAATAAAGTAAAAATCACCTACCATGTAAATTACCTTTTTTTTTTAAATCTCATTACATATTTTTATAGATATGTTTTGTCAAACATATGATTATATGATACATTTGAAGTAATAGTTTACAGTATGAGTCAATAAGTTAATAAATTAACAGTGAAATGTTAAACGGCAACTTTTATTAGAAATGTATTACGCTACCAGGATTTCTAAACTATCAACTCACATTAAGTCTTAACATTAAGAGTTATAAATGTTCGTTTCACTTGAAAGCCCACATTCATTTCTGACACTCCAGCATTGTATTGTATTCATGAGAGTGCTTTACACAGAGTAAAACTGATGAAGCTGCTCATTGTGTTGAACCCACGTCCACTTCATTCAGTTCAGTAGGTTTAAGTTGAGAGAGAGAGAGAGAGAGAGAGAGTGAAGTCTCCCACATCCGGCATTCATTTCAGACACCGGACACCACCGTCACTGTCTTGCATACCTTATTCTGTTGACGTGTCTGTAGGTTCAAGTAGTGTTTCGTTCAATTCACACATGGTACACCCGTAATGTAACTTTATTACAAACTTGAAATTGGTATTTAAAGAAGAAAAATATAGAAAAAGAAACTACTGCCCAAATAAATATTTAATGCTACTTGTAGAAGAATCAGAATAAAGATATGAGCTTGGCTCTGTTATCGGGGTGAGCAATGCCTAATCAGCTTGTATCCTCAAACGTGTGACTTACTTAAGTACAACAACACTCTCATCAACCATATTCCTGCCAAATGCAACATCACTTCTTAGATTTCCAAACATTTATAATCAGTGTGATTGGGTGACAAATGATCAAAGGCAACAGATGGTCTGATTAGTGAACATGGCCAGACTCTGGTGTGTGTGTGTGTGTGTGTGAGAGAAAGAGAGAGAGAGAGAGAGATATGAATAGGAGACAGACCAGTACTCATAAAACACAAATAGAAATGATTATAATAATAACAATCATTTACTAATAACAGTAAAATAACATTTACCTTGATGCTCTTCTCCTCGTCAGAGCCCTCTGTCTTGAGGTAGGCCTTGTCTTCATCAGTGCCCTCCACACTCAGGAAGCAGTTAGTGGTGTGGCCAATCCCGCTGGGCAGCACGCGGTCCCGCAGCATGGCATTGACCACTGTGCTTTTACCATTACTGGTCCTAAAAACAGACAAAACAGTCGTTGACTGTTCATATTTCAAATTACACTCAAAAAGAACAAGTGTAAAGTTCGAAGAGTGTCACATCGTAATTTACTTCAACTGTTAATGTCACACAAAGATAAATTGGTCAGACTGAGAAGAAGATCTGGTTGGAGCTGCAACCGGAAATGTTTTATATCATCACGTCACGGACAATAGGCACATTTAAAGAATAGACAAGTGAAAGCAAAACTGCCACCGGAATATTTTGTGCAGGGACTAGTTTAACTTGTACACCCATGCACATCACAACATGTATGGTTGCTCTTGTGAAAAAGACCTTTAGAGAATCACATGAGAAGAGTGTTAAAGACAATATCCTTTACAAAAGAACGTACAATTCAGGTGTGTGTAGATCTTGTTACCTTCCAAAAAAGGCCACTTTCATGTGTCTGCGTGCCAGCACCTCCTTAATGACAGCAAGTTTATCAGCATACGACTGAATCTCCAACTTTTGATCCTCACTCGCGATGTTCTCCAAAGCTTTCTTCCCACAGGTCTCTGCCCGACACACACACACACACACACACACACACACACACACACACACAAACACACCACCTATTTCAACAGCCATTCAGACTGAGAAAGCTGACTGACAAGATGGTAAACATAATGTTACTATAACAAGTTCTTATGCAGCTATTAGTGCCATTCTCCTGTTAACGTAATTTCCCACAAAATAAAGATTACATTCTAGAGCTGAGTGACAAATTGTAAACAGATTAAACAAACCATCTCACCTTCTACAAACTCGGAAGTTTCTTTCACATAGTTCAGCAGTTGGTCAAACACATCGCTTATCTTCTTCTTAGCCACAACAAAGCGCTTCAGAGGGGAGAACTCCCCCCGAGCGGAGTCTGACCGTATGAGCGGAGGGGCTGCAGCCATCGTGTTCAATCTTTACACACGGAGAGGGGTCAAAAGGGCAAACACCGTTAGCGTTAGATCAGTGGATTTGATGGTTAAAATAATATCAGTGTTTAGATTAGAGTAAACGGATAATTTGTCATAAGACTGCAGCTGTACCTTTGCTTTAGGTATTGCAGGAAAAGGTGAAATGCGTTAGCCAAGTTATCGAACTGTTAGAGAAGACATTATAGAAGTTAGCAGTGACCCCGTGCAACTCGACATGACACACGAGAATAACAGACATTTATATATATACAGAAACCGATAGGTATATGTTTGTTCTCAACTAATATTTGACAGTCTTATGTTAAACGAGGGGACGCGTGCGGCTGCCAAACATGCTAACAGATTAAGCTAACTAGCTAACGTTACAAGCGGCAAAGCGGTAGTAATCGAGCATTAGCACAGTTAACTAGAGGTCTTTCCTTTCCTTTCCTTTCCTTTCCTTACCACAGTCCTGGGACAGACAATGTCCTCTTCTCATAACACAACAAATACTGATCCGCGGCGACAACACACTGAAAGATTACTTGCTGTCAACCCGGCTAACCTTCTGTTTGTATCATGTAATGGCACCAGGGTCAAGCTAGTCGCAATGAGAGGAAGGCTTCCGAAACATATTTCAAAATAAAACATTGACATTGTGCCCTATATGCAAGTATTTGAATGTCGTTGATAAGATGTTAGTTGTGTTACTGCTGACTTGCATATGCTTTAAATAGCTGTGGTCGTTATCTTTAAAACTCAACTGATTCACTGACTGGGTTTGATTTTACAGGGTTTCTATTTTTTTCTGTTATTTTATAGCAACCATTATTTAGTTTGAATGTTTGGAAGTTTTATCATTATTGTCAAATGTAGTCAGATTTCACAGGCTCGGTAGCCATTAGTCCTCTAATTACTGAGAAAAATCCAAATGCAGCAGTTTTACCCTGGTTTTAAATATAATCCAAAGAATCTCCCAAAGAATAATGATTATGTTTTATACATTTACTAAATTGAATCAAGGTGTTTATATTTTACAGGTATTTCAGTATATAAACATTTGCAGAAACAAACAAAATGAAAAACAAACAAACATAAAAAAGGCAATTACTCACAATAAAGCACCCCAGTAGAAACAATTTATGACACAATGTTTTTTATTACAGTCTGTTTTATGTCAATAAACATATGACAATTATTTTTATGCTGTCCCAATCATACTTTTACCCATGTCATTCTGATAATATTAGAATATATTTTTTTTAACATTGTATTTCAAACTTACAAAGTGTGCCACTGGTGATCCATTCCCTAAATTCGTCCCTCACCCTTCCACGGTTTGTTTTTATTTTGAAATTATTGCTTTTCCGGCTTTGTTCAGATTTACTGTCGTTAGCTTGATCCAGCTTCCAACTGCAGTTACGACAGGGGGCGGAGACAAGTGACGAAAAGGTTGGCTGGCAGCCAATCAACGAGCAAAATATATTTAGCTATATACTGTTATTTATAACAGTTTATAACACCACCAAGAGTATAACTGTTCATGAGTCATCAGTTCACTGTTGATGAGATAGATTTAATGTATGAAAAACATGAACAATAATGTCAGGAATTATAGTGATATTGCACTATAATTATGTTCGCTTTATCACTTGGAATGTGTTAAAAACTATTTTTGTGTAGTTGAGTTGTGCAAACCTCATGAAAAACAATTAAATGAATTGAAGACACCATAGACAGATTCTAAGTTGCAATAGAGAATATATGAACACACGTACTGCTACACTGAAGTCACCTCTCCGAGCACATAGATCAGACAGCACTTCAATGAAATCAGTAGTATATGTGTTGTCTTTCCCAGCCCAACAATAACCATTATTCTGATGAGCAGTGTGGCCGCTTGTGAATGGGACAATGCCAGAGAGGTAACGCCTCTCTGAGTGTGTGTGTGTGTGTGTGTGTGTGTGTGTGTGTGTGTGTGTGTGACCTTAGCAACTGTGGCAAACTGTCATCAGTCAGAGCAGAGGACACTGAAATACCTTCAACAGGACCCCCAGCTTCTGGTTTGGCTTTGGGATATTTAACAAAATTTTTTTCAGCGCAGGAACTTGGAATCGATCTCTTTCTGTTGTTCTCTTCTTGCTGGATTCTTTTTTTATGGTTATGTGCGGCTTTACGATGGAGAATTAAAATGGTGAGGAAGAAAAAGCTGCTAGTGTTTGGGTAAGTATTACTCCTGTGTGCATTTGCTCTATATATGACTGTTAGAGCCTCTGGCAATGAATCCAATTATTCTGATAGTCTCAATTAATAATAATAACAATAATAATAATAATAACGCTATAACACTTTTTTAATGGTATTTTGCAGTCATTTGTAAATATATAGTATTTATAAGTAGTAGTATAAAGCATTGCTACATAATATATGACAAAATAACTACATGTTCTACACGAGTTAAATTAGAGTGTGTTTTCATGTTAGTGGCATGTCCCTTATGGAGTTTTGGTTTGGTCAAATAATACGTGGCTTTCTTTTTTCATCGTGGCTCCAGCATCATACATTAATGATGAGATAGATATACTAATTGCTCTCCTGGGCAGATATAGATTTCATCCAATCCATTTGTAATTTTGATCCAAACAAAACTGTTGTCTCTGTGGAATTCACAGAAATTCTTGACGTATTAATCATTTTAATGATCTCAGGTGATTCAAGGCAATTGATTTAAAAATGAATCACTAGTAGAAAACTGTTGTGTCATAAATTCACATTTTTATGGCAGTTTATTTGTGAAATGTGAAATAACCTGGGCTCCAACTATTTTTCTGTCAGCTTCCTCATTGTGTTGATGCTATTGTGGCAGCACAGGTGACACAACAGCTTATGTGTGTATTGTCTGTGTGTGTATGTATGGGCGCCCTTTACATTGTGCCATCCTATCTAGCATTCTCTTTCTCTGGGAATTTAGTTATTTTGCCTTTTGACTCATGTCTTTACCACCAGCTAAGTAAGAAAAATAATAACTCAGTTCTCAGATTCACATTCAGTGATCTGTCAGTAGGTTAGATGTAGGTTTCTTGTTTGTTTCACCTATCTGTGTTTTCTTTTCATTTTAGAATTTGTGGAAGCATGATGTGGGATGGATAAACAACAACAAAACTCTACCGTAAGTTGACTGAAAGGCTGTTAGTATGACCTGAAATCTAACAGCGTGTTTTTGTAATGGGTGAATGTGGACATGATGAAAAATTTGTGAACCTGTTGACCTCCAAAATGGAAAATGTGTGTGAGTCAGTGGTCTATTTACATCAGTTTGCCTAAATTGTAACACTTATCACAAGTTGACAAGTAATCGAGCAACTGTAGGGATTATAAAAGGCTTGATAGAAAAGTAAGATTTAAATTTATTTTAGTTCCAAGGCCTGTCATTCTGCATCAGATGTTTCTTGACAATAATATGAAATAATAATAAAAAATTAAGAGTGTAACTCTTAAAATTTCCAAATTATTCCATTGTCTCTAAGCATCTTTATTTTATGAACAAACGTCTTTTTTTTATATTAGAGACATAAAGACCACTTCAAGCTGTGTATGTCTTTTATTAAAGCAATATGCAAAATATTTACATACTGTATTTGTATATACTGTATCTCTCTCACTCTCTGTGCAGATGGCCTCTAATGACCCGGACCTTCCTGACCCCTCTGGTGACCCCCAGCCTGGTGACCTCATTGAAATCTTCAGACCAGCCTATCAGCACTGGGCTCTCTACCTGGGAGATGGTTACATCATCAACTTAACTCCTGTCGGTCAGTAGGAGCCTCCAAGAGATGAGAGTAACCGGCTGAGCTAAATTTAACCCCAAAAAACTAACAAATAGTGATTTATTGGACAAAATAGGTTGATTTTGACATGCTTTGATCTGATGATGCATTTTGTGAGTCTGCACATACAAATACACAGGCTGGCCTGATAAGAGATCTATAATTTTACATCTGACTCAATAAATTATGAAACAGTTTTACGCTCAAAAACTCAACATCGGTCCAACAACTTTCTTTATATTCTGAATGTTACGAATTCTGATTGTTGCATTGAAAATTCAGCTTTGTGTAGGACTTGTGGCTGGTTTTTGCACGTGTATTAAAACTTTTCCCCATTGCAGGGTTTTTTTCTGCTGTAGTGGATCTCACTTTCAACTGGTTTGTTGTTTCATTAGTAAAGCCCTCAATGTCTTACAAACTTTACACCAATTACACTAGTCCAGTGTCTTTCTATTACAATTAATCATCTTGTCTGTTTTTTCCTAAACCTGCAAGATTCTATGTGCAAGACCTTTAACTATTCACTTTTGGTAAACTTATAGTCTACTCCATCAAAGGAAATCTTGTTTATCTTGCCACACTGAGGCTCTCCTCTTCCTCTCCAGATGAGAGCCAGGCAGCCGCCATGTCCAGTGTGAAGTCCGTCTTCAGCCGGAAGGCAGTGGTGCGAATGCAGCTGCTAAAGGAGGTGGTGGGAAGCGACTCGTACCGTGTCAACAACAAGTACGACCACAACCACACACCCATGCCCGTCTGTGAAATCATCCAGCGAGCGCAAGTCCTCATTGGCCAGGAGGTGTCTTACGACCTGCTGGGGAGCAACTGCGAGCACTTTGTTACCCTGCTGCGATACGGGGAGGGGGTGTCCGAGCAGGTCTCTCACTGTTTATTTTGTTTCAGTCTCATGTGTCATCAGGGCAAAATACTAACCTTTGACTCAACACACAACAGTGAATGACCAATCCCAAATGTCACCACCTGTAATGTACATTTTTAGAACAGAACTGAACATTTAAAAGATAATTTTTTTGCTACATTAAACCATAATATAAAATAAATCTATCAACATTTACTTTATAATGACCTGTGTTACTTTCAATGTGTATATTTCAGCTCTGTCATTGTGTGGTTACCAGTTAAACATGGCTGACCTCTGCTGGTCTGCTCACTACTTAGTGGTGATGGATAGTGGAGAAGTGATGGATCCACATGTAAAGGGACACTATTTTATTTTTTGTTTTATCTATTTTAGTATTACTACTTTAATATTGACCTATTTTAGGTGGGAAAATAATCAAACAAACACATAACATATACTGAACATAAGCAGAGTTTATAGTTTTATTTTTAGTTTAGTTGAGTTTTTAGTAAATCTTTTTACAATCATAGATGTTTATGTGTTATTTACTGTTTAGTGTTACGAATTATGCAGAACCGTAGCTTGTCAAAAAGATCCTTTTTGCGTGGTTCTGAGTTCTCCTGTACCTTCACGGTAATCCTCCGTCCACCTCCTCTTCTCCTCCTTGTCTCCACAGGCTACACGGGCCATTGGGGCCATCAGTCTGGTGACGGCAGCAGCCAGCGCCTTCTCTGTACTGGGACTGATCAATACACGATCCAGAAACAGACCTTTCTGACAGCTGTGTTCTTCACTGACGGGTGTTGTCTCCCAACATTCATGCGGCTGTGATTTAAAAGAAATTATAATAAAGCAATAAAAATGAAAATGACTGTGTTACTTGTTCAGTAACTAGCCTCATGTAGTTTACAGCATATGGTTTCAATTGTGTGTGTTGGTCACATTTAAGGGGACTGCATAGAACACAAAACAATAATATCACAAACTAAAAGTAATAATTAATCATTCAGGTATCTTGGTCCCTGTCAGGATTTGTTGATGCATTAAATGGTTGCTTCATAAATTACAAAAAAAAAATATTTCTTCATTTCACCTTTAGTGGTATCTATACAGTTTTAAAATATCTTTTTGTGAGATTTGTGCTACCTCTCCAATACAATGGAGCTGAGTTAATTTCCGTTTTACTCTTTTCATAAAGACTGTTTCTCCTGTAAAGTAGTATAAAGTACTTTAAGTAGTTATAATGGAAACAATTTACAGCAAGGTTAGTGTCTGGAGAGTTTTTTAATGACATTTTCCTCTTATTACAGTAATGGGATGTTAGTTGAAATCTCACCGATAGATTTCTCAAAACCTGCACAAATTAAAAAACTATGTTTTTTTGGGTTGGGTCCTTTGCTGCATCATTAAGCACTGTCAGCAGAATAGTGCTAACTACTGTATTTACTGTTGGGTAGTTTAAACACCAATTAATCGTATTATATGACTTCACATGCTTGTTATGTAAATACCTACGTAGAAAAATAGCATTCAGAAAAATGTAGTGGACAAAAAGTACATTTACCTCAAAAAGTTGCGGGACTAAAGTGGAAAGCATATCAAAATGAAATGAAATTACTTAAATGAAGAAGCGGTGTCTCAAAACTGTACTTAGTAACAACACGTTAAATATACTGAGTTAAATCTTACCACTGGATGTTATCACCGTTTAGTTACAGTTTAGGTTTCCATGCAGCAGGTGGCAGCAACGTCCCGTAAACTACGAAACAAATCAGCAGAAGAAGAATTGCCGGCAGTGTGACGTTGAACACCTGCGCCGGGACAACCACACGTGTTGTTTTCATGGACGTTTGAGTGCTTTAAGTTCCGAGTGTAATATTTCTGTTTTAGAGTAAAGTGTAAAACTGCAGCAGCAGAAATGGGGAAGAAACTCAAAGTCGGAAAGACCAGAAAAGACAAATTCTACCATCTGGCTAAAGAAACAGGTAAAATCGCCTACCACTCCTAGGAGAGATAAGTTAGAGACTGCAAGCATTGAGGTAGATATTAGCATTAGCAGATTTGCTTGCTAACAGTAAAAAAAAAAAGCGGTGCTGGATCAGAACTTGTGTCAACGAATAACATCTTGTCTTTTTCAGGTTATCGCTCTCGTTCCTCCTTCAAACTCATCCAGCTCAACCGTAAATTCCAGTTTCTACAGAAAGCTAGAGCTCTGGTCGACCTGTGTGCTGCTCCTGGTGGATGGTGAGCTGCCTGTCAACATCCCGATCGGATGCAAATTCTTTGTCTAGGGTTGAAAGCATGGGTGCCCAAACTGTATTCTCATAGAGGGACAAACATTTAATCCGGCCAGTTGCATATATATATTTTTTATTGTGCGTTTATTCCATTCTGTAATACGTATAGACATTTAGAAAATCTTGTTTTCTACTTAACGTGGTAGATCGACCCTCTTTCAATATTAATTTACAGTTGTTACATCTGTGTTATTACAGATGTGTTTGGACAGTTGGATAAAGCTCAACAAAACCCCTCCAATAATGATACTGAACAGCATAACAGAAGCAGGACCTTCTGGTATTCAAAAATCAGACATTGTACTATGGTATCAGGTCAAAATGGCAATTAACACGCCCTTTCATCTACTCCCTTGTTTATACCCAGTAGAGTACTTACATATTTGTTAGCCCCCTCTGTGACCTCAGCACTCTTAGTTACATAGCGTTCCTCCATATAAACCTTCAGCAAAGGGCTGTGTCTTCAAGGTGTATTGTGATCTCACGTCTTCTTTTGCCTGGATTGACAAAATGTTTGCCCGGGACAAAATCAAAGTTAAAATTCACGTTGAGCAAAATGTATGTACTGGAATATAGGTATGTACTCATGGTTTCAAATCTTGCAGGTTGCAGGTGGCGTCCAAGTTTATGCCCATATCAAGTCTCATTATCGGTGAGTGTAATGTCATCAGTATGAATATCTGATAATGCATTGTTCTGCCTATGTTTAGGCTTTTAATTTCAGTTGTTTTTTTAAAGTCTCATTAGGTGGTTTGGAAAATTCCAATCTTCAGTTGCAATTAAAGTTTGATTACTGAGTTTCTGTGAGACATGTTTTTTTTTTTTTATGTTTCCTCCTATCAGGTGTTGACCTGGTGCCCATCAAGCCCATCCCCAACGTGGTGGTGCTGCAAGAAGACATCACCTCTGACAAATGCAGACAGGTGAGTTCTGCATGCACTGACTGAACTAATTTAATAGCCCTGCAAAAAGTTTGATACTGGAGACACAGGGGGTTGTGTGTCATGGCATTTGACAGCTGCAGTGTTTAAATTCACAAACAACAGGATAGATTTCACATGGATTTGTTAAGTGAGATACATCCCATACGCAGGCTTTACGGAAGGAACTGCAGACTTGGAAGGTCGACGTTGTGTTAAATGATGGAGCCCCGAATGTGGGAGCCAACTGGCAACATGATGCCTTCACACAAGGTAAGTCCAACTCGAGCAAAAGATTGAAAACATTAGACAAACATTTTGAATAATCATTCAGTCAGTAAAATACAAATTTGCCCCTTTTAAGATTAGCAGTTAATCATTTATTTATTAATAGGTTCCATGTGTCAGAAAGTATGAGCGCATTAAAACGGATAAAATCACATCTTGGAACAACATTTGCATGTAGTTTGAAAGGAAAATGAAATGTTCTTATTAATATTTCCTTTAATGCGTTCGTGTCCGAATCACAGCCCTGAGTTGTTTATTAGAGTCATAATGGATCACATATGAACCTAATGTCCCAACATCTTGCTTTGTTCCCGTCTTCACCCACAGCTCATTTGACCCTCATGGCCCTGAAGTTGGCCTGTGAGTTTCTGACCAAAGGTGGCACGTTCGTCACCAAGGTCTTCCGCTCCAAAGACTATCAGCCACTGCTCTGGATCTTCCAGCAGTTCTTCAAAAAGGTGCAGGCCACTAAGCCACAGGCGTCCAGGAACGAGTCAGCAGAGATCTTTGTCGTCTGTCAGGGTCAGTGGCAGCTACACATTGCAGTCCCCGATGAGACATTTCATTTTGTTCTTGTCAGTTCTGCAGATTTTATCTGAACCAAACTTGTGTTTTATTTTTTAGGGTTTCTTGCCCCAGACAAAATCGACAGTAAGTTCTTTGACCCCAAACATGCGTTCAAAGAGGTGGAGGTGCAGGCCAAAACTGTGAGGGATCTGATTCCTGTCAAGAAGCCAAAGGCATGTACACTGTATGGGGTGATGGAATACTAGATGAGCAGTGTTTCATGGATAATTTCAAGTCAACAGTTTAGTCACAATAAGAACACATTCCCTTGATTTCCTGTTATTACCTGAGTAGCTGTAACACATGCTTTTGCTTTGGTGTTGATGGTGTGTGATACTTCTCACTCAAAAATGTTATAAGTTAACATTTGACTCCAAATATTGCATGCATCCCTGACCACGCAGCTGCTCTTCTCCTTCAGGCGGAGGGATACACGGATGGTGATCTGACACTCTACCACACTTTCTCAACGACAACCTTTCTCAAATCCGACAACCCTGTAGACTTCCTGAGCAAAGCCAGCGAGGTGAGATCTCTGGATTATTTTAACTTGTGATGCTGAAAGTCTCCATAGAAAACCATGTAAAATCTAAAATTGCAGTTGTAGGAGAAGGCTATTGAAGAATGATCACATTACAGTCCAGAGTACGATGAATTCAGTGCAAAGTGACTGACCTCAGTGAGAGAAGAGAACAAGGAAGGATCAAGCTAAGATCATGCCTTCCTGTATTACCATTCTCACTCTCTCTTTTTCATTCAGATCACCTTTGACAACCCAGACCTGGAGTCTCACCCGGCCACCAGTATCGAGATAAAGGAATGCTTTCGTGACATCAAAGTGTTGGGCCGCAAAGAGCTCCGGTAAGTATTTTCAGTCACTCACTGCTGAGGTTTGTGCATTAGTTAACACCTGATGGCATTGTTTTTTTTATTCCCCTTCCACCTAGAAATAATACAAATAAGTATTAGTGACTCAAGCATGCACGTGTGTGTTCTTCTTTCCTCACGTCTGCAGCCTGCTGCTAAACTGGAGGTCCAAGCTGAGGAGATTCCTGTCCCGAAAACTGAAGATGGAGGCCAAACAGCCTGACCAGGAGCTCAAGTAAACAACTTACAGCCCATTCACAGGAAGCCACTGAAATATTCTCCTGTCTTTGCCCAAACTGTGTCATGGCAGATAACCCTCTTTGCTTTGATTTTTTTTAGCTTAAGTTCTGATGAAGATGAGGGGAATTCAGAGGAAGAACCAGACAAGAAGAAAGAGGATAAGGATAAGGAGGAAGAGGACGAAGAGGCAGAAATGGAGCAGAAACTGGCAGAACTGAAAGCGGAGGAGGTGGCTGAGCTCAAACGGTACGACACAACGTCGGTCAAGATTCCTGTTTACTGTGATGGTGCAAATTCAATTGAATCTCTTACCATCTTGTCAACCTGTTGCCCTTGATGTCATTTTAGTGGAAAAATATAAAATTGAAACCTGCTGGCATTTTTTAAAGAGAACTGTTTGTCGTGCTCCATCAGGAAGAAGAGGAAGCTGCTGAAGGAGCGGAGGAAGCAGAGGGAGAGGGTGGAGCTGAAGATGGACCTGCCTGGCGTCTCCATCGCAGATAACAACGACTCATCCATGTTCTCCCTCAGCACCATCAACAAGCAAAAGGTGGAGAACACACACACACACACACACACACACACTGGGTTGGCTGGGTTAGTAAAATCTGTATATTTAGACTCTGTTCTGTACTTAAACTGTTTTCAGTTTGCAGATGTGGTGCAGATATTGTGGCCCTTTTTTAGATTTTAGAGGTGGGTGTGACAAACAAATGAAGCTTCAGTTCCAGTAACTTACAAGCTTTATTGAAACAATGTTAAATCTCACCACTGAATAACTACAGACTCACATTTTCACTGTTTTGCTGTTAGAGTTTAGATCTTTTTTTTGTCTTACCTTCCCGAACGCACTAAACTAAAGATGAGACACACTTAGCGTGAATGAGATTTAACACTTAGTATTCTGATTTGCACAGAGAAGCAGCTGAACCTTTTACCAATGCTAATTTGCCATTCCTTTTGTATTCGCCTCTCTCCATCAGGTGCTGGCTGATATATCCAAGGGAGACATGCAGGCGGCAGACGCCCTGGAAGAAGGCGATGACGACCTCCACCTGTCTGACGAAGAGGATGACGAAGCAGATAAAATTTCCCTGGCCTCTGATTTAGATGACGAGGACATGGAAGAGGTGGAGCAGAGACAGAGAGAGCTGGAGAGGAAAGCACCAAAGAAGAAGTAATTGGCCAAAAACAACCCTGCATTTAAAACAACAAAGAAAAAAATAAAGTTCTACTTTTCACAGAAAAAAACACAAGGGTCATACCCTCAATAACAAATGATTATCTTCATATAGTTTTTGATTAGCTGCTTATGTGCGTCTGTGTTTTCCAGAGTAAAGTTCACTGAAGAAGAAGAGGAGGATGATGAAGGACAGGGAAGTGGCTTGCTGGTGGAACTAGAGGGAAAGGATGAGAAGACAGAACGAGAGACCAACCTGTGGTTCAGCAAGGTTTGTGGCCATAATATAATACAATGTTCGTGTAGATAGTTACACAAACTGGTGTTCTACAATGACCGGTCACCTGCCTCTTCATTCACATCATTACTGATCTTCCTCGTGGCTTACGCCTGCAAATGAGTCGTTTCGTGTTCGAACTCCTGACCTTTGACCCTGCCATTGTTTTGCACTGTACAGGGCATCTTCTCTGAGATCGACCTGGAAGGAGACGCAGAGAGTGAGCTCCAACAGACCGAGTGGCTTCAGAGCAAACAAACAGGTGACAGTCTCCTCTGTTTCTCATTAATGTTTTCCCCACACATTCATAAAAAGTATTTTTTTTTCTTTCTCAAAAAGATTTTTCCTAAATCTGGGACTGACAAAATTTTGGATCTTTTTATAGGAAAAGGCAAAAAGAGGAAAGCTGAAGGAGAGGAGGAGGAGGAGGAGGAAGAGAAGGAGGAGGAGATGGCTGCTCTGCCTGAGGAAGAAAAGGCGGGACGTTCACAGGACGCTGAAGAGGAGAGTGACAGCGACTCAGATGACAGCGATGATGAGAAGTAATACCTATTCATTGTGCTTGTCTGATATTTGTTCCAAATATTATATAATGGATCCAGTTTTAATCATTCTATTGACAACCAAACAAATATACAAATAAATCAATCAGCATTGTGCTGCTTGTTCCAGGGAGATTACCAGGATGAAGCAGGCCAAGGGGGCTGGTGGGATGTCTGGAGAGGCCGGTGACGATGACTTCCAGGTTGTTCCTGTAGAAAGCACCAGTGAGTATGAGAAACTAGCTGGTGATCTTCAACCTACACAAATCTGAACATTTGGAAACTGCTGGACTTACAACATGAGCAATCATGCATTTCTAATAGTGGGAGTAATCACCTCATCTGGGGTTATTTATCAACTCAACACCATGTTACCAAGATGAGAATGAACTCCTCTGTGCATGTAAATCAGATGAATACATTCAGCCAGTAAAAGTGCATCAGCTTCATGTTTCTTTTGTAACGTT
Organism: Nannoperca obscura; assembly: GCA_036024295.1. NCBI lineage: Eukaryota > Metazoa > Chordata > Actinopteri > Centrarchiformes > Percichthyidae > Nannoperca > Nannoperca obscura. Next base: position 74,457 of record JAVQJL010104125.1, read on the forward strand.
GTGGATGTTTGCGGGTTCTGTCCTCGTCAGGTAAGAAAGCCAGGATCATGGATGCAGAGGGCCTGGCCCTGGGCTGCCAGATCGCTACGTCCAAGAAGAGAGCTAGGGACCTTGTGGACGGCTCCTTTCACAGGTGTGTGTGTGTGTGTGTGTGTGTGTGTGTATTTGTGTGCCCTCTTTCCGACGGGTCAAAAAAGTATGTTTCACTACATACACAGTATTGTATTGAATTACACGTTATTTAGCTGTACAGCAAGCTGATCGTATGCTCCTGCAGGTTTGCTAGCTCCGACGAGCAGTGGGAGGTACCCGAGTGGTTCCTGGATGATGAACGGAAACACCGGAAGAAGCCGGTGCCGGTCACCAAGGAGATGGTGGAGGAGTACAAACAAAAATGGAAGGAGATTGATGCCCGACCCATCAAACGAGTTGCTGAGGCCAAGGCCAGGAAGAAGAGGAGGGTAAGATCATGGGGAATTGCAATGGTGCAACTGTTGATGACAGAATAAAGCTTAAGATGCTAAAAGATGATCAGACTTTAAATTAAATTAATTAATTTAAAATTATTACAGCTGCTAGATATATTTTAAGCGAACAAAAACACCCAAAACTTTTTTGTTTAAGCAACTTGTAAATCAGGCAATGGTCAAAGTATTTTTGTAGATATTAATTTGTTAGTTTCTCTGTAATTTTTCCAGATGCTGAAGAAGATGGAGCAGGCTAAGAAGAAAGCAGAGGCAGTTGTCAACACAGTGGACATCTCTGAAAGGGAAAAGATGGCTCAGCTGAAGAGGTATGCCGTTTACCCCTGTAGGGTTGGAGCCGCTCCTCAAAAAACAATTGCTTCATTCTGGCTTAAAACCATTTCAATAATTTCTTCTTTTTTCCGTTCCATCAGTATTTACAAGAAAGCAGGCCTGGGGAAGGAGAAGAGAGAAGTAACATACGTTGTGACCAAAAAGGGGGCTGGCAAGAAGGTCAGACGGCCCCCCGGCATCAAGGGAGCCTTCAAAGTTGTGGACAGTCGCATGAAGAAAGACATGCGGGGAATGCAGAGGAAGGAACAACACGCTAAGGGGGGCAAAGGAAAAGGTAGAAAAGGAAAAGGTGGCAAAGGAGGAGGAGGAGGAGGCAAAGGAGGAGGAGTGAAGAGTGGCAAAGGGCGAAAAGGAAGATAAATTTGAACATGTAACACTCTCACAGTCTTTCTGTTAAACATCACCTGGTCTAGTGTTACAGGTTATGTAACATGTCCGTATTACAATAATGGAGCTTTGTGAGCCAAGATGCCTGCCACAGTTTGCGCTCTTGTATCATGTACAGTGGCCAAAACGAACTGTGGTCGTTCACATGGATGCCCTTTTTCTTAGCAACCTTTCCTGACGTTCCCTAAACTCCTGGACACCTGAGATATGTTCTGGGGGTATTTAAATGCTGGTGTTCATGTCTTTCTGAAGAAGTACAGAACAAAGTGGTAACAATGAACAGTTGAACTGTAAATCAAATTTAACAAAAAATGTATTCTTCAGAAATGTTGGTATTAATATTGTAAATATATACACATCTTTGGAATAAAGGCTTTGTTGAAATTAGTTGTTGAATGATTAATTCAGGGTTTCCTGTAATAATAAAAAACTAAAGTCAGTTAGTTTGTACCTTAATTTTCTTTTAACACATTTAACCACCAGTAGTGACACTTTTTTTGGTATCTGTACTTAAATATTTCCATTGTGATTTTTATTATTTTTTGACAGCAATAGCTAGTAGTTACTTTAAAGATAAATATTTTACATGCAAGACATAAGAGCATATACATATTATATAAATCAATTGATATAATAATAAAATAGACAGCTTTATTATTCTTTAACTAATGCTTTTAAGACTTTAATTACAACTAATTACAACTATTAGAATCCTCTGCTGAGCAGAGCAGAGCTTTTTGTTTTTGTCATTAAGAAGAATGCCAGGATAACTTACACTTTTCTTCCAGAAAAAAACTGAAACAGATACAAGTTGAATTTCACTAAATTGAATTTAAAGCTTTCGTGACATACATAATTACAACATGTACAGAGAATGGATGTTGCGGAAAACAAACCTCTGCGTCTGCGCGACCTTTTCGTTAAAAACAACATTTCCCGTGAGCCTTTGCGACGCAAGGCAAAGGGAAGTGCGGCCGTGTTTTGGTGATAATGCCGCGCTTTTATGTGTCAATTTAGTGGAAAGTCCTTAGTACTCTGTTTATATGTCAAAGCGAAGGTTTAATTAGTGAGTCTGAAATTAGCATAGCAGCTACAATTAGCTTTAGTTCCACCATGTTTAGGTAACGTTATTTACTCAACCTCCGTTAGCTTGAATTAAAGTTAGCTACCTGTACTTGTTTTTACTTTCTGTTTGGATTCTAACGCGACCACTCCAGCTAGCTAACTAGCTTTAACGCCACGGTTAGGAAAGCACCCCCTCTCTCTGCCGGGATGCTCCCCATTGTCCTGATATGCAGCCTGTCACTGGCTGCTGCGGGACAGCAGGCGGACGGCGACTGGATAGACCCTTACGATATGCTCAACTACGATTCAAGCACCAAAACAATGAGGAAGCCTGCAGAGGTTGGGTGATGTAAAATTGCTTCACTGACCAAAATTGCATTTGCTCATGTTGCAGTTGACCTGATTGCGCTGAAGCCACGTTGATACTTCTTTTGTTCCAATTAATATGTGTGCCTTTTAGCCAGAAAAATATGACAATGTGCAAACCACAAGAAGAGAGTCTACCCAGGACTCCACTCCTGCTGAGCTGGCGATGTGTAACAGTAAGGTAGAGTATCCACAGAAACACGCAGGCTGGTGGTTATAGGGACTATATAGCATTTGTTAGAAGTTTTTCTAAGGAAACTAATCATAGGAATTCAGAATATGTATAGGTCTACCACCCCACGCAATGACAGAAATGGCAATTAAATCTTGTATATCTTTACTGTCAGATTCATCAGAAAAAAGTAAATATCGTATCGCAGAGGTTGTGTTTTGCTTTCATTCAGATTGAAAATCTAGAGAAGAAAATCGTGCACATCTCACAGCAGCCGACATGCAGTCCAGTGTTCAAGCGATTCCTTAGGAGGCTCCTGAACGAAATACAAAGAGTTGGTTTGGTAGGTGGTCATTTCACATGTCTTTGTGGCCTACTTTTGACAATAGTACTTTCTTTTTTAAAAATATGATATCCTTGCTTTTTCAATGCCTAAGCATATTTAAACACATCTGCTGAAATATATGTTTTTTAACACACGTGCCCTTTTTTCTCCCCAGCCCAGTGACTCCACGGACACCCTCTATGATGCCTATATCAAACTGTCCAGACAAGACGTGAATGAGATTCAGAGACTTCTGGATGATGAAGACAGCTGGAGAACAGGAGCTCTGGACAATGCCATCAGTCAGATACTCCAGGATCTCAAACCACATGACCGTGAGGCCTGGAAGTGGCGTTTTGAAGACACATTTGGCGTGGAGCTTGACACAGTATTAAAAGTAAGCTCATACATGAGTCTTTAAGATACTCCGGTTATGTGCTACCTAATAAATGCACACATAGTCAGAGCTCCCTAAAGTGTGTAGTCCGTAGTCTTTTCTTGCACGTGTCTTGGCCGTGTGTGTACTCAAACAGGTTTCTAATCTGCTTTTCACATGCATGCATGTGGATGACAAAGACTGCCGACAGGGGAAGCGACCCGGTGGTAGCAGAGCGGCAGGATAAAAGTTCAGATCATTACATGTATCCTCGTATTCTAAATCATTTGATGTCTGACTAAAAGTTTAACGAACACAAAGTAGCTCCTGATAAATTCACACATTTTCATACTCGCGACAGAACCTGTCCTACCAGTTTTGGTGTGTATGTTGACAGTAAAGTTGTACTCTGTTCTCTCTGTTTGTGTTCCAGATGCTGCTGGTTGTTCTGGTAATAACGATCATCATATCCACGGAGCTATGGTCAGTCGTGTCCTGGTTCGTGCAGTTCAAGAGAATGTTTGTTCTCTGCTTCTTCATCAGTTTGATCTGGAACTGGTTCTATCTGTACAAGGTGACGATGAGCTCTTTCTCTTCCCGTGTTCTTGTTTAGTTGTTTTCAGTGATTCTTCAGTTTGTAATACCATTACTTTTTATTTATTTATTTATTTTTTCAGATTTCTTTTGCTGAGCACCAAAACAACTTGGCGAAGATGAACAACTATGAAAAATGCAGTGGAATGAATAAAATTCACTGGAGTGACAGCTTGAAAGGTGAGCCAATTCCGAGTGTGAACATATATTACAGCCCATCCTGTAACAACCATGTATCTGCATAAAATGTCATCTTTGACAAACCAGAACCTGAAAAAACAGGCCTCATTTCAGCATTTGAAGCAATTCATTTTTAATGCATTTATTCATCCTTAACCTTTCTGAATTCAAAATCGACAAATTTGGAGATAGGTGTTTTTCACTGCAGAGCGATGATGAAAAATATAATAATAATAATAATATTATTGTCTTGTTAAACTGTATGTAATTACATTATCTGTCACCACGTGGTAGCTGATTGAAAAGCCTCCTGTTGATGGACTGATTTGAAACAATGAAAATGAGTTGTGATCAGGTGTGTAGCTTCCTGTTGCTTCATATATGGGTCCATTCACCCACACTGTCCCCCGTTCACATCAGCCAGACATTGCTGGTGCACATTTAATGTGCAAAATCTTTTAAAATAGTTTGCACTTTTTTCTAGTTAGATTTCTTGCTTTCAGTGTTTGTTTCCTCTATTTAGTTGCTTTCTTAGCCACCTCTGGTTGTTGTCTTGCAGAGTGGTGGAGAAAAACCATGACTCTTGAAGATGACCCTTGTAAGAAATACTATGAAGCCCTCCTGGTCGACCCCATTCTGCTGGTACCTCCAAACAAGGTCGGTCACCGTGACGGCATGTCTCAACAGAAACAGTCTGAGTTTTTGGCATTTATTGAGGAAATGAAATGAAATTAAGCATTTCACTCTCTCATATACATTTTAAAATTGTAACATCTTCCTAAACTCTCCTGCTTTGAATTTGGTATTTGTGTGGAAATGACACATGCAAAGTTACATTCTAAACATCCCCCTCTGTTTAGGCGTTATTGCATACCATCACAACCCTCTTCACGGAGCCGCTGAAGCACATCGGCCAGGGTATCAGTGAGTTTCTTCGAGCCCTCTTCAAAGATCTGCCAGTTACCCTTCAGATCCCTGTTTTCGTCACTCTTGTGCTCATCGTTTTGGTAAGGACCCCTGATAAATGATCAGTGACACTCAAATAATTGGAATCAGACAGTGTTTCTCTTTTACTGGTATATTTATTTGACTCTTCTACAGTTATTCACATGTGAAACCGTGAAGGCAACCTTCCGGCATGGCATCGCTGCACCTTTCCGCCGCCTTCATAGGGATCCACCCCAGTTGGAGCAACCGCGGCGTCACCTCCAGGGGCCCGATGACAATGATCACTTAGCAGGAGGGGACGCAGTACAGCCTGCCCTGAGGCCCCGAGCCGATGATGACGGATTACACAGGATCGAGGTTCGTCAGAGGCGGCACAACATACCCAGAGAAGAGCTTGCCAAGCTGGTCGTGTTGACCGTACGCACTGCCGAGCAAGCCTACAGTGAGGATGAGACGGATGCGCGGCTGCGTGAGTCAGAGCGGAATCTCTCTGCGGAGACTCGTACAGAAAACGAAGAGGAGCTAGCAGGAGCCACTGCTAGCTACGTTGTTGCTAACCCAGCCCAATCAAAAACGGAATCAGATTCACCTCAGTCAATGAAAGTGAAAGAAAACCTTTCTAAAGATGAACTGCGCAAAGATAGTGCAGCATCTCAGCCAGCAGCAAGACGGCCTCCACAAACTGATGTTCAGGTGAGTTCTTTTTCAAATACATGAAAACTAAATCAAATTCATCTCTAAGATCTGACGTCTGTCTGACTTTTGTCTTCTTAACTGTGAATAAACCTTTTAAAGTACCCTGTTTATGTTTTACTGCTTCAGCATTTCACTAATGGGATGATAAATATTCACATGCGACACAAATTGGTAAATAAGCATTTAATAACTAGATCATATTTTTACGACACATTTTAATTGGGGTTTGTTTTGTCCAGTGTTTCTGTTGTGTTTTGATGATAGCTGTCGTGTTAGTGTGTGTGTGTGTCTGTCTATATATCTATATATCTATATCTATATATAGATATAGATATAGATATCTCAAAAGGGACACCACAGCATGCTGAACCTGACCATGTCCAAAATTTCATTAAATTAATCTTTAATTAAAATACGTTTTATCTACCAAATAGTTCTTCTCTCTGTAACCACAAATATTTGCTGCATATCAGTACACTTAGTTCGTGAATTTTGATTGCGATTTTAAAGGCCTATAGCAACAAATAACATAACCCTTTCTCTTTCTATAATGTAATGCAACCAAACGTCAGGTGAGACATTTGAGCCAGTGATATGCTTAATTTTTAAATCAATGTAATTCTCTATGGTATTTGATTTGTAGTGGTAATGTTTTATTGGTTGAAATATCAGATAAAAATGTTCTATACTTTTTGTTTATTATTTGCTGCTACAAGATGTTTTCTATTTGAACAAGAATTTTTGTGTAATATGTTTCTGCTGGTAACCCCCTCACTGCAGGACCTGCAAGCCCCAGGGGAAGGCCGGACCTCCGCTGCCTCACTGACACAAGTTGAAACTGTCGGAACTAGAGTTCCTGTTCAGGAGTCAACTGCTGCATCAGCGGACTAGACGGCTTCTATATCGGTCAAAGCAGGAAGATTAATGTCGTCATTGTTTTTTGCTTTTTGCTGGACTGTGGACAGTTAATGTCCCTGACTAAGTGACTTACGGATGTTGTTTAAATGGACATGTACAACATTTTAAAGTCAGTGTTGCCAACTGCTGAGGGCCACTTGAATGTGCCAACCTGAGCAGATGATGCAGATGACCATGATGATTTTGGCTCGTCTATCCTGAGTTAAAAAGAGTTCAATCAGCTGCACAGCAGCCAGACTAAAACGGCTGTGAGGAGAATAGGAAACGGATAAAAGCAGCATTATTTACTTGAAGTGTTTTGGTTTATCTTACCAATGGACAAGAATTATGGTGTTTGTCTAGTTTGATTGTAATGATAACGAAAGACTGTCAAATTATTACAATAGACAATAACTTAATAAATCTTTTTAATTGTGTTTTTTCTTTTTACAATAGGATATTTTTGTGGTTAACAGGTTTGAAACAGTGATGCTAAAGTCCGTTTTGTTGAGCAGCAATCAATCAATAAGAATATATTTATTGGTCAGGCAAGAATTTTCTTACACAAAAGCACAAAATGTAGAAAATCTCTTGTAGCAATCTGTTACTATACTGAAGTAGGCTTCCAGGCGCAGACTTGTCTGTTCTGGTTCACTCGGCTTTACACGACTCTCCTCAGGCAGCTGTTTTCAGCAAAACGTTGTGATGAAGGGCGCTTGCTTGTTTGTATGGCGATCATATATCCATGTTGTGTGTTAACTGCTTATTTTCATGAACATTAGGAACTGTGACATTGGGAAGGAAATTGTGTTTTTAATTATTATTTTATTTTTTAAATTTCTTTTTTGTTTTATTTATCTTTTGGATTCGTTTCTGCTGGGAAAACACTTATTTTGTTGGCCTAAAAGTAGTTATGTTATATATTGTCTAATAAATGAAGCAATACATCCACCATGTGTTTGTTTTTTAAGTGTGGAAAAATGTGTAATGCCAAACAGTGAAAATTGTCACTGACTGTTTTAATGGTATTCTTGGGTTTAATACAGTTTTTCTTTTGGAATCAAATGTGTCGATACTCTTTGAGTCGTAGGTTTGAAACATGCAGTTCTATGAGACATCAAACGCTCTGTTAAAGCATCTATGCTGTCTTTCTGGTATTCATGAGGGTGTGCTGACAGATGGATATGAAAGATCAGGTGAGAGGAAAATGTATTCTGCATGAAACCAAATGCGGGGCATTCATAATATCAGATCCTAGATAACGTGCATCCCAGTGCAAAGGATAGTCAATATGCATGTTTGATTTTAGATGAGTAACTTCACGTGCAGACGGCTACAAATCCATGGTCACCCACTGAAAGACACCCATTACTGTGAGTGTGGACATCAAATCATTTAGAAGTAAAGACTAGCTGACTTGTTTTTGTGTTAAGTCGGTTTATTTTTGCGGAACTGTTGGTTTATGGAGTCAATCTTAGGTACTCAACAATAATTGAAGAAGAGATAGAGTAGCTTAGTATCTTTTTGCCGTGGACCTATTTCGATCCTCCTGGTGACCCCCTGGTGGGCCCCGGGCTGTAGATTGGGAACCTGTGCGCCGCCTGAAACTCATTTCCTGATTGGCTGACTGGAAGGTGCGTGGTGACAGAAAGCCGCGCTGGACTGACTGCTCTGCTGTGTACTCGGTTAATTAACTCGTGTGTCCACATCAATCATGGAACTATTGGTTCGATATCTGGACAGGAGCAATTCAATTAGGTGAGTAATTAATTTTAAATGACTGCCGTTCAACTCAGCTCAGGGGCATGTTTTCGACATTTTTAAAAGTTGCTTAAGTGTTAAATATTACTTTGGTTATGTTTCTGAAATATATGTAAACTGAAACACCGCATTTGGGTGCCAAGATGAATCTAAAGCTTGTTTAAATAACCGGAAGGTACACAATACATTCAGCTAAAAACAACTGTAAACGTGTGTTAATTTCCAAAAGCAATAAAAAGGAATACTGGGGGTTGTGCGCGGTGTCAGGAGGAGCCTGTGGCCGACATACTGGAAAATATTGAAAGTGCACTCACTGAGCTAACCTTGGACTTGAACCTAGACTGCACCATGAATGCAGCCAGTGTACTCAGTACATGGAGTTCTTCCTGTGAGAGATGACAAATCTGCTGCACTGAAAAACACAACTATTTCTTAAGTAAATTACCATAAAATAACTGCTTTATCACACTTTCACTTCTGTTTTCTGTACCCTGGCCTCTACATACTTGAATGAACTCAGAGTTGAGAGCAACTTATCAGTGTAACAGTTATTTTTCATTTGGTCATGCATGATATTACATTTTGTTTCAACTTTTTCTTTTTTGTTTTAGCTCTGTCATGACTCAAGATATTATCAAAGAAGAGAACCTAAGAGACGACCTGAGGTATTACTTCATGAGCCCGTGTGAGAAGTACCGGGCCCGAAAACACATACCCTGGAAACTTGGGGTGCAGATTTTGAAAATTGTCATGATCACCACACAAGTGAGTAGTGTAAGGTTTTAATGTAGATTAGGAAATATCAGGAAAGATCCGCCCAGAAAGTGTATGGAACAGTAATCTGTCCAAGACACACAGGTTTTTTTGTTTTTTTTTCAAATGGAAGATGATGAAATAATTTAACCCCACACATACGTCTGAACCTTGCTCTTCTTGCTGCTGGCTGCTTGTAGTACTGATAATGAAGGCACTTGTTCGTTCTTATGCTGCATCAGAAAATCACTTTGTTACCTCGGTAGTGGAAAAAGGTACTGCAAAAACAAAACTACTCAAAACAACATAACCTCACAGATGTTTTACTCAAGGAGTAAAATGACTACTTTCAGGTATGTTATTTTTTAAAATGGACAAATTAGTGTTACAGTATAAAGTGAACAACATAATGCCAGATAAAAATGATTCCAGCTCCAGTTGACTGCATTACTTAAGAAAGAAATGACTTTTGGGTTAAGAAACATATTCCAAAACTAAAATAAATATTTTGTGTAAATTCTAAACAGGAATAAATGTACTTGGTTGCCGTCGCCCTTGATTATCACTGCATGCATCAACACATATATAAATGTTTCCTCTGTAGCTCATCGTGTTCGGCCTCAACAACCAGCTGGTGGTGTCCTATAAGGAGGAGAACATGATGGCCCTCAAAAACCTTTTCCTGAAGGACTACAGTGGGGTGGATGAAGACGACTACAGTGTTGCTGTCTACACGCAGCAGGGGGTCTATGACAGTCTGTTTTATGTCCTGGATCAGGCAAGTTCAGCCCCACTCGAAAAGCAAACCGTTGTAATGTAGCATTCATGTAGCATTCATGTCGTGTGGGATCTGTAATGCATGTAAACATAATATCACGGTCTCAGAAACATGGATAGACCTTTTATCACCCACTGTTAAGATCATGTAAGCAGGGATATGAATAACCACGTTTCTCTTGTTCCATGTAAACGCCAAAACCCAAACGTGATGCTAATGCTGATGTAAACACATACTCAACATTTTTAAATCCCCCTGAGACAGTACGTTTAACCTGAGGCTTCTGATATTTATAGTACAGCCAGTTGGGCCGGCTCTCGGTGGGTCCCATCAGTTACGCTGAGGATGAAGACGGCAAGCTGCTGCCTCTCATCATCTGTAAAGAGTACTATAAGAGAAGCAGCTTGGAGCCCTCAGACAAGGCCTACGACATAGACTCCCAACTGGAGACAGGTGAGAGGAAACATTTACATTTTTGTAAAATTTAAACACTGACTAGTTATTTAAGCAAACGTTAACAGCTTTATTGTTCTCAAAATGTCACCCTGCTTTAAAACACCCCTGTAATTTCAGATTTCGTTGCACACTTATTATTTTGCAGTGCATGAATGTATAAACAGCCAAAAACCTGAATTACTAAATCATCAATATAATGAGAAACAATATTACAAGATGCCAGTAATGGTAAGGGCAAGAGGCAAACTTGCATATCATTATGGAAATGTGTGTGTGTGTGTGTGTGTGTGTGTGTGTATTTTACTGTATAGCAGAAGTACAGAGGCATTGCTTCCATGTCACACCATTATCTTGAAAGGAAACGTGTAAATGTCAGTGTTTATTTTCTCACTCTGTGCGTCTCCCCTCTCTCAGTTTGTATGTCACATGAACCAAAGACTGAAAAGCAGTGGAAAACTCAGAATTCATCCTTTTTTGATCTGGAATTTTACAGGTATTCATCACCCATCAATGCTCTGTATATAGGATTTCCTTTTTTAAATTTTTTTTTATTGAATGTACATTTAAAATCCTCCGTTTGGCTTTCAGGCTAGTTGACATCAAAATAACCTTCCAGCTAAAAGGAATCAACCTTCAGACGGTGCGTTCACTGGAGTTACCTGACTGCTACTCGTTCTACATCACGGTACGGTTCAGGCGTAAATTCTGTCATTGTGAAACGGGGTGTACATAAAGCAGGTGAAATCACACTTTGATACTTTCCATCACTTCGGGAAAACTTGAGGCACGTTTGTACAAACCAATATAAAATTGTTGAACCCAAATAGACCACGGCATTTGTTAATAAGAGAACTGCTTCTGTCGTTGTTCTACTGATCTACTTTCCTTTCGTCTTGTCCCTAGATAACATTTGACAACCAGTGTCACAGTGGAAAGGTGAAAATATTCCTGGACATAGACTTTCAGAGCTGTGCATGCCAGGACTGGAAGATATCTGGGACGGGTAAGGTGTAGTTGTCTAACCTAATGGAGAAATAGAAATAAAAAAAACAAGACATTAGAATAAATATAAAGCGGGAAAAACGGGATAGATTTATGGCATCAATAACTGTGTGTACATTGTGGCTTTTCTAGAGTGCAGACAAAGGTTAGCGTGCAAATGCATATCTGTAAAATCTACATTTGTGTTTTGAATACATTTTTTTTGAGGTTCAAATGAAGATTTTTCTTTTTCTTGTGCTGACGTACCAGAAAGCACCAGTGTACTTTATATGCGTCATGTGATTTTAATATTAAAAACCTTCACTCTGAGGTATGTGGTATGTCTATGTGAGTTTCTATAATTATTTTTTATGTACTGCATGTTCACCAGATCCCACATCTATTTTTTTAAAAGTTGAAAACGTATACCATTGGGGCCCAAAAATGCGAATGCCTTTTTACTGTTGACAGTTACTGAGGCGTTTTCCTGTACACTTGCAGTTATCAGTACAGACTGTGGGGGAGTTGAGAGATACGCCCACACACGCTTTGTGTCTGTTTCAGCTCAGAAGAACACGCACTATCTTCTGGTGTTTGACGGCTTCGTCATTCTCGTTTGCCTCACATCAACCGTGCTGTGCACCCGCTCCATCGTACTGGCTGTCAGGTTGCTCCAGGTCAGCTGTTCCGTCTCTGCTCACACCGTCAACTATGAGTACAGTATCATTACATTACATTACATTGCATTTAGCAGGCTTTTATCCAAAGCGAGTATCATACAGGGATTTAGTATTTGTTCTCTCTGTTTCTCCGTCTGTCAGTGTTTCATGTTTCTAGTCTCTGGTCTATATTTCTTTAAATAGTTCAGGGTTAATCACTTTTGTCCTCGTAAGCCAAATGTCACGATAAGCACAAAACATTTAAATTCACGTCATTACAATATGTAAAATACTTACATCCATATCACATGTACATATGGATGACTTGTTGTGTTTGGCTCACCATCTGCAGGCCTGTTGCTAGTATGATGATGCTGTCTATCTAGAATTTCACATTTAGTCATCAATTGATATGATACTGTGTTGTAGATCTTTTTCTATGAGGGACTGAATTTGCATTGGTGTTTTCAGAGATTCTCCAGATTCTTGCATGAGAACTACAATCATAAAGTGTGCGAGGATGACCAGGGGGAGTTTCTGAATGGCTGGTATGTGCTAGTCATTGTCAGTGACGTCATGGCCATAATTGGATCCATACTGAAGATGGAAATACAAGCAAAGGTAAAATTAATCATGTACTTCTGTCTTAGAGAGACATTTACTGTACACTTAGATTACTACAGGGCATATGTCAAGTAAATGTAAAAGGAGAGGCAAAAATCCTTTTTTATGTAATAATTGTAGATTTTTAAAAATAAAGCTGCAAAAAAGACATGGCGTGTTTGGCTGATCTAGTGTTATCATTAGATCAGCCAAAAAAGCAAATAAGGTTCAAGCAGTCACTATCATGGTCATGTGGATCTAACTGCATGGCATCACCTTTAAGCAATGAGACATACAATCCTGGGAATGTCTCCATGTCTGGTGGACTTTGGAGTGAAAATACTCGCTGCATAGACCTGTTTATTTTAACCTGACTGTCTGTCCTTTTTATAAACATCAAAGGAAGTGCTTGAAACAATCAGCCAGGATAGTGTAGCTACCGCTACAATAGATCAGGGCTAGATGCTGTCTGCGGTCATCCTGACCCACATGAGGGTATGTTCACTGCCAAGGAGAGCAGATGGCAGTCACAGAGGATGGCACAGAGAATTGGGTAGACTGTTAATCACCACTAATGTAGGCTTTTAATGAGCACAGAGGATGGGAGGGGGGGGCCTGTGTACTACCACAATAATACAAGTTTCCATTACAAGAAATAAACGTTTCCCTCATACACACTCTCCCCTGACTGAGGCTTTTGTTTTAGAGGAAAGCGCTGCCGCTCTTTTGTGAGTTTTTAGTTTCCGGTTGACGATGATCTTGAAATTAATTTGAAATACCCTTTTTTAGCACCGGTGGAAAAATTATAACATTACAAATGGATCCCAGTGTTTCAGTGAGTGAGCATGCACAATACCAGAGCCCTGGGACTGCTGGCTGATCTAAATTAACGGTATTAATCTGACCTGTTTCCTTTCCTGCTTTGACGTGTAAATATCTGTGGTTTATGATGGGTCACAATTAGATTTTTCAGCATTTTATAGTATTTTAACTCAAGTGATAGCAAAAGTCTTTCATTTGTGAGGTCAACCCAAACAGGACAATGAAAATGGAACAAATGGAAGGATACTTGTTTAAAAGTGATAATATTAATATATCTCATTGGGGTGGTAGCGTATAAGGATGCAAGGAACCAGGTATTTCGACTAGTTCCCTTCTGAAATCTGGTGGCAGAGGGGAAAAAGGGGTTGCAGTTTATTTGGCTTATTTAGTTTATTTGAGGCAAGTTTAGATTTAGACTTTTAACATCCTAATGTATTTGTTTATAACTCTAGCAAAAAGCAAAACATTATGTCACACATTAGTTAACAATTGATAGGATGCAGTTCCACACTGTACTTTAAGCCCTAATAAAATAATCCAGGCACATCATGTTATCTGTTACCAAAAAAAGCCTACTTACAGTTGTGTAATATTGAACTTTTCCAGACTCTGTTATTAACCTACTGCTTCCTAACCAGAGGCTCGAATGTGCCACATTCACCAACACTAGGCTAAATATTTGCTAATTCTACAGAGCTTTACTGAGGCCTGATTTCCTAGTAATTTATGATTTTTTTTATTTTTTATATCCTGTAGAGTCTGACAAGTTACAATGTGTGCAGTATCTTCCTGGGAACGTCTACATTAATGGTGTGGGTCGGTGTGATCAGGTACCTGGGGTACTTCCAGAAGTACAACGTGAGTCTGTGAACCTTTTTTCTCTTGTCGCACTCATCATTGACTATCAAGCTAGTTTCAGAGTGTCCTGTAATGTGTGTTATTGTAAAATAGATTAAAATCTCTGCTCAAAGTTGCTGTTTATGTTGCTCAGCCAGAGAATAGTCTGAGCCGTTGAATCGATGGATTACAGTGGATGTTTTACAGTTAATGCAGTGTATTAGAATCAATTTTTAACTTTTTACATTCAAAATCTGATTGCAGGTTTTAAAATCAATCTTCTTCAACTGCTTTCATGATTTGTTTGTGGCTTAACAATTACTTCATGTCTCCATACCTCCTGTGTGCCTAGGTGTTAATTTTAACCATGAAAGCAGCCTTCCCCAAAGTCCTGCGTTTCTGCTGCTGCGCCGGCATGATCTACCTCGGCTACACCTTCTGCGGGTGGATCGTGCTGGGGCCATACCATGAGAAGGTAACTCTATAACTGGTTTGAAGAAGAGCAGAGGATGTGGAGGCCTCAGGGTAAAAGATTTGTGAGTTTATGATGGGGCAGTTTCTGGTCTGAATCCCTGCACTGGCTGTTTCACTGGGGCGTGGGAAGTTAGAGGAACTATCAAGGCTCTTTTCAGTGACTCAGCTTCTGCTTATTCCTGCAGAGCTGCTGAGGCCACAGGAATAAGGTTGCATTAGGAAACGCCCAAATATGTATGTGCGTACATCTTTTAAATTGGCTGAAACCGCATTCTGTGATTGAACACAAGCTAAACACTTTGTGGGATTTCTCAAGTCAGTCTGCAAAGATAAAGCACAGAGATCCCAGGTGGTATCCCAGGTACACGATCACTCCGACCCACACCATACTGGGAAATATTTAATTTATTACTGTGTACAAATTTCTTTAAATTATACAAATAACAAATAATAAAGGACCTAATACAGGTGGTTACTGCTTTAAACCTTTAGCTTTTCTCAAAATTGTTTCACTGCAACAATCGCACAACAGTTGTGTATCTTTTGAATTGCTGTTTCAACATTATCTTTCGCAATTTTTCTTTGTCCAGGAGCAACTTCAACTTATTTATTCATTTTGAAAACTGAATATTCAACCACTAGATGTCAGTATAGTTTTGTCCATGAAACGTGCGTCTTCAACGAGTACAGCTTTCTTTCCTTACAACCGCATTTTGAAAGTTCTTTATATACATTCAGTCTTGTCTCTGTCGAAACATACACATTTTGAAGTATTTCTAGGGGGATTTATTTCCCTTTCTATTAGACAGAGTGAAGAGATGTCCGGAAATAAGGGGATACAAAGCCCCCCCCCCCCCCCCAATTAGAAATTTGAAGCCATTAGAAAGTAAGAAACCGTTTTTAACATTTAATGCTTACACATAGTCAACTGATATTTTAACTGCCATCAGGGGACATTTGGATAGGAGAGACCACAGCTTGGACAACGTGCCATCAGGGAAAATGTGTGTTTAGCTGCCCTCGCCCATTAAGATAAATTATTTACGGAAGTCCGAGCGTGCACTAGGCATCTAAACAAGGCAGTGCTCATGCTCTAGGAGATGCAGATGTGAGATAGACTGAGATCAGCCGCCCCGGGCAAAGTGACATATCACTGACTAAATGGAAATTTGTTGATAATCTTAAACAGAAGAGGAGTAACTGTAAATAAGATGTGCGTGTGTGTGTGGACAGATTGTGTGTTTGTCAGGTCTGTTAACTTGAGTGTGCACATCATTCACGGACTACAGGTCCACTGACACTTGCGGGGAGAATCATATCCAATAATTCTTTACAGCTTTTCATTTGTAAATGGCACCAATTGTATCATAAATGTTGCGACACGATTAGTTGTTAAATCCATTTATGCATTCATTTGCAACCCACAAGAAATGTTTACATTATGCATAGCAGTAGTATAATATCAAATGCAGTGCAGTTTTCATCCTCTGTCAGTGAAAGTGACTTGACTTGCAGTGCTGCGATCCCTGCAGCTCAAGTAAAACCGGTTTCATTTCTCTCTCGGTCAAATGCTGCGGCCACTGATACTTGGTCACGATATTTACATTGCAGTGGCTGGGGGAGTCCCACGTAGTGTGCTGTCAGCCCTTCCAGGGTCCTCCTGTGTATTTACTGTAGGAATAAACAGAGGATGTTCTAGGACTTGCCATCCCACAAGTGCTGTCCTGCATCCATACCGTCGCAGTGGGATGTTGATTTTAGATACTATCACATTCTGGGAAAACCTGGCTTCTTTCATAATGTTCGTGGCTCTTCCTTTTAGCCATCTGTCCCTCTGTTTGCCTTTCTGTCTTTATCGTTCCACCTCTATCCCCCATCTCATTTCTGTCTGCTGTACCTTCTTCTCCTTCTTTGTAACCCTGTCTTTGTGAGAATCAACATTTTTGTTTTTAGTGAAAGTTAGTGCTGTTAAAAACGAGAAATTATGTTAAAAGATGTCTATTGATTTAATTTTTTTACTATTTTTACAAGACTTAACAGGCCAAATAATTGATAAAATGTATCTTATCTTTTTTTTTTTTTGCTTTGCGATCCTGTAAATCCTCTCAAAGCTCCACAGATTTCTTTATTTACTGCCCTTGTGTTAACCGTGTATAGCATTTTCCTACTTAAAAAAAACAAAAACAAGCTGATGTCTGCTCTTCCATCTCTAGTTTGAAGGCCTGAGTCGTGTAGCGGAGTGCCTGTTCTCCCTGCTGAACGGTGACGACATGTTCCTGACCTTCGCCCAGCTGAAGGACAAAAACACTTTGGTGTGGCTCTTCAGCCGGGCCTACCTCTACTCCTTCATCTCCCTGTTCACCTACATGGTGCTGTCACTCTTCATCGCCCTCATCACCGACTCCTACGAGACCATCAAGGTACTTTTTTTTTAGTGAGGTGGAAGCTGTAGCACTTTTTAAACTCAACTTTAGATCACCTTACGCCATGAATGGGAGTAATAGAAAATCCATCCCCGTACTCCACTCACTATTTGAGATTTCATCTCTGAGATGCACTATTATGAACAAATCAGTGACTACAACAAAGATATAGATATAGATATATAGATATAGATAGATATATAGATATATAGATATATAAAACTATAAATATGTATTTTTATATATCATATTGCTGCTTTACAGGTATGCAGATTAGTGTTAAGAGTTAGAGTTCATTGATAGAAAATTAATCAACAGCTATTTTGATAATCATGTCAGTGACACCATCACACTCTCGGGTTTGATGTGACAAATGTGTAGATACATGAGTACTCTGAGGACTTTTTTAGTTGTTGGTTTTATGTTGTCTTTGGAGAAGAAGTCTAGATTCACTGTTGCATTTCTTTGTGTTTTGTACCAACAGAACTATCAAAAAGAAGGATTCCCATTGACGGACCT
Source organism: Nannoperca obscura (assembly GCA_036024295.1). Classification (NCBI taxonomy): domain Eukaryota; kingdom Metazoa; phylum Chordata; class Actinopteri; order Centrarchiformes; family Percichthyidae; genus Nannoperca; species Nannoperca obscura. The sequence continues at coordinate 92,347 of JAVQJL010104125.1, forward strand.
GCAGAAGTTCCTCAGAGAGCAGAAAGATGTTCTTATCGCAGAGGAGAGCAGTCGGGCAGAGGTTCACGTCAGACACTCTGTGCTTAGCTGCTGCCAACGGTGTGACCGTGTTTACACTCATGTTATAATTCTTAAATAATATTTAATCTTTTTTCACACACCCTGCGCACACACACAGGCATACCTGGAAGCAGCACTGTGCAAACTTGACTTTTCATTACTGAAACATGACCTTCAGTAATGAAGCTTAAATACCATCCTCAAGAGCAGTGTGTTAGCTAGTAACTAATTTATTCAGGATTAGGATTCAAACTGACAGCCTGCTAAGTAATTTCTTCCTTTAGACTTTTGTATTGTCACATGAGAGTAAGACGGATGTTTGCAGACTATTTTACTTTATTTGATCAGTTCTACAGCCGTGGAAATGGCCTAAAGCATCAAGCATTCATCATCCAAATGTGTTGGCAGTGTAGTGTACACTAGAAATTGCTCTGATATACTTAATTCGAGGGGTAATTGATTGATTGTTGCAGTTCTACAAAGATGTACCAGGCGTTTCAGACAGGTTTTAAGTAGTTTGATATCTTTTTTTATTTATTTTTTTAGTTTTTTTTTTTAATAAGGGATGAGTCATCAATCCACAGGAGCAAACCTGAGCTTTCTTATAAGAAAACATAACACAATATTACATTAACATGTCCTTTTAATCAGTTTGTCAGTTAGTTCTTATTTAAGTAAATTGCCCAAAACAAATGAAGAAACATTACACATACAATAACATTTCTGAGGAGAAAACTCAGTTTGCTTTGCTTACACCTTGTTGCTACAGCAAGACGTCGTATTTCTCTATACTTCCCTGTTTTTCTGCTCATTCCTTTTCTGGGAGCCAATTTCTATCATCAAGCAGCGGGCTACAGCGGAGTTTCCTCCACGCTGTGGTTTGGCTCACGTTTACGTGGTCTGAGAGCAATGAAATTAGTGGTGGGAGCTATGCAGACACACCCAGTGATGGGCTGATTACAGAGAAACTCAAGCTGTACACTGGGTAGAACCCCCCCCCTCCCTTCACCAGCCAGCCATCACTCCCACTTTGCTGTGTTGCCTCCCAAATAAACAGGCTACAGTCAGCGACTCAATGAGTCAGTTTTGACTCACCCAATAGAGTCGGTGCTTAGTTGGGAAGAGCTATTTAATTCAAGTGTGATGGTTTAGCTCTCTGGTGTGTGTGGTTTTGTTTTGCAAAACTTTTATTCATCACTTTCTTAATCTCCATTTTGTAATCTGATAAAGTTTCCGGCCCATTATTTCCTAATATCTTCGAATGTTTGCACATCTCGAATATTTATTTCACGTGTCCATTTTATATCTACAGTGTAGACTAGACAGTGCACAACTTGGTGCTTGTTGAAAAGCCACCGCTTCCTCTCTGACTGTCTGTTTCTACCAAACAGAAAAGGTGCAAAGCTCAAACAAAAGCAGCACTTCACCAGGCTGTGGTGTCAGACTTTGGCTTTTGGTTCTGCATTCTTAAAGCTTCCTAAACTTTTTGACTTCCTCTTTTAAATAAGTACATATTCAGGCTTGGTCTCTGTACCCATCACCATCCCTCCACTTAAAAAGCATAAGTCCATTTTAAGACTGAGTGCAAAAAATATGTTTATCCCACAAAAGCAACTGCTGTGGTCATTTGTATAGAACTGTGCAGTGTTTACCATGTGACAATTATTTACTGCTAAGCCAGAGCCCCAAAAGTTTGAACACGCTGTTACTAATAACTGAGTCATGTAATCAGTAGAAAAGAACGGAGTACTTTAAAGATAGAAAGGTTTTCTTAGCTTTAATATCAGTTTATAACTTCCATCATTTACTAGACATTAACACTCTACGGTCTTTCCTGCATGCTCCACAGCCGGATGGTTCTGTGATAGAACAGAACCGGATGGAGTTTTCCTGCTCTGGATATCTGAGTGTTTAAGGAAGTTTAGTCTCAGTTACAGGGCCATTATGTAATAATGTGTAATAGTGCAACGTAATACAAGACTGAAAGTTGAATATGCATCTTCTCTGTGGAGACGAGTGTAAAACGTTGTCATTAGGAGTGCTCTTGTCAAGTTACACAGATTCTGTAATTGCAGCCATTTGCGGCCTCTGACCTGACCAAATTTCATTTTTGCGAGAATCTTTGCCTTGCTGTGCTCACAAAAATTAGATCAGTGTTCTCAGCAAACATGTTAGTGTCTTGCTGGATGAAATTTCATCTGCATTCAATTACCGCCTTCCTGCTGTTATCGTCCTCTTCTGCATTGAGTTATCTTGTTTGTAAAGCAAGTTGAGGAGCCAGAGTCGCGCTTCATTTGGATTTAAAACTTATTTGGAACCAGTATCACGTATTATGGCTCAAGAGAGAAATTGAACGTTGAATGGACATTTATAGAAAAAGTTGTAACTGTCACTAGAATAGCTTTTCAGATCCCGACAATGACACAAATATTTACCTGATACATGTCAAGACTTGAATGTGGAAGTATATAATAAAGCAGCTTAGCCAAAGAGTGGAAATTATATTTAACAAAAGGAGTGCCAAGCTGTGCATAGAAGCAACGTACAAATACGGTCAAACCTAAAGAAGAGGTGGTTTTGCTTTCCAGGAGAGTGATTTCACACAATTTCATTGCTCTCTGTAAAATGCATTTACATCCTCAAACGGCTGCAGCAGTTTGTGGAACACAGAGTCTGAGACTCGAGTCTGCAAACTCAACCCAGTGGTAGAATGTGCTGCTTCTGGCAGATCATAAAGATGAAGGAAAAATGTCTAATCGTTTACAGATTTGATGTAACAGGAACACAGTTAGCTGTTTCTCTTGAGAGCAAACAGCCAAACAAAGTGTTCAAGGCTATCATTTTCAAAGTGCTTGTTTGGGGAATTTTTGCTGAGAACCTGTACCCACAGTCACCAGAAATCCAGACCTCTTCCTCTTTTAGTCTCTCTTTGTGTCAGTGCCAAACCTGCAAGCAGGTGGAAGAACAGAGAACAAAGAGGTATGCTTGTGCTGGTTTGAATTGAAGGAATCGGCCACCAAAGATCTGTGTAGGGGATTATCTCAAAATCAACAGTTAAATAACGAGATGAGATTTTAGAGAAACTTTACTGGTTTGAACAAGCATCTGTTGAATTGAAATACCTGTGACCCTTGAGACATATTGGATGTAACTTCTCATAACAAATGATTCAGCGTGTGAGCAATGTTTGCAAAATGCTTTTGTGAAACAAACATTTTAAGGGACTTAAGTGCTTAAGAATATAGATCGATGTCACAGATGTGTAACTTATGACAAAAACTGTTATGTTGTAGATGTTTGCTGATTCATCAATTAACCACCAAGTAGAAAGCATGTGTCCATCTTTATATGGTGTTTGAGATATTGGATGTGTCATGCTTCTTTTTTAATCTTATTTGCAGAATTCCAGAAAATGATGATGTCATACTGATCAGCTGACAGCTGTTCCACCTCCAGATATTACGGTTCATGGAGGAGGAGGATGCTGGTAACAGGGTTACAACTATCTGATAAAGACTGCGAGATCAAACGATCCACTGCAAAATCCTGGAAAGAGTAGATTTACCGTTCCAGGAAAAAGACTGTGAGGTGCAATGTGAAACACCAAAGATGTTCCCTCTCTTGAACCTGAAACTGGAGCTCGAGCTAAAGAGTTGGACCTGGAAACAAAAAGATTTAATAACAGTATTTATTGGAGTTAAGAATACTGAGTTTACTGGGCCTTTTTAAGGTCTGCACATGCATTTAGTTGCCAAAGATCTGGATTCAGTGTTGTCTGCATTTGACTGTAATTACAAACACTGGTGATATGCAACATCATGCAGTGCTAGATTTAATTTATTAAGTGTTGTAGTAAAGATTGCAGTGAAGGTTGTCTTTTCATTTGTCCATTGTTAAATGTTTCCTGTCTTTGTGTGCATGTTAAGCTTTTCTTTTCAAAATGTGTGTCACTTTGAGAACTTGAGATAAAATAAAATGGTAATGACGCTACAGTACAAACAAACTTCTGCTGCGATAAGTAAAATATGAAGTGCTGCAAAGATTCTTTCAAAGCAAGTCAGAGCTGTGTTGGGGTTGAGCATAGGAGAGGTTTTGAATGACGACACCAGGATGAGTCCGTTTTATCATTAAATCTATGAGCAAGTTCAGATGTTGAGACATGGTGTATCACGGCATCTCTCTTGTAGTGTGACTTGATCAAATGAAAGGAATGTGTAACAACATGCTGGATCACATTCACAGAGTTCTCTTTCATCTAATGGAATACGTTATTTTAATGTCATACAAAATGATTAAGTTCAGCCTGACGACAAACGCCTGAGTTGGTTTTATGAAACGCATTAAGGAGAAAACACGTCATGAAGTTCCAACCCATAGAGTATTTTTCCTCTGTGGCAATATTGCCCTTATATTAATATTTGATTTCACACAGAGATGTATGTTCAAGTCAAAACTGAGACCAGAGAAGATAAGATCCTTTACACTAACAAGAGCAGGATGTTCACTGAATGGATTTCCTTTAAACAGATCTGTCTGCTTAGTTTGGGTCAACAAACCTCACTATTACTTTTCAACACAACATGAGATAATGACATATGTCAATATGCGTGTGTGCTGTCTCAAATAAGATATGTGGAAAACCGGAGTGAGAATTTCCATATGAAGAGAGGCGGTTTAAAGGGGAATACACCTATTTAGTGAATTCACACATTATCCATACAGTTCAATGTGTTTGTGAATTTGAACCTCCAGGCGCCACATTACCTCAAACCAACAACACACACAAGAAAGTGGTACTTTGGGTTTCATACAACTGTACAGAGTGAGTGGTGTATGGGGTCAGTATAGAGTCTAAACAACACATTTTTGCCCCGGGACGCCAAAGCAGTTAAACCTGGCTATGGCCATCCTTGGTATAAAATAAAAGTACTCGTAATTGCAGAAGACACTGAGACTGACATATTTACTATTAATACTTTATAGATGGTTGAGATGGAACTAATATTATTTACTTTATATAAAATTTTTGTAGTTGAGTCCAGTGGTTGGTCCCCCCACAAAAGAGTCACAAAATAAATCTGAGGGGTCCTGAGATGACTGCTGTGGTAGAGAAGATGGAAAACGTTCAGAAGGAACATTATTTGGTAAATATTGGAAAATGTTACCTCTTTGTTCCTCAAATTGAATTGAAATGAAACCAGGTGAGAAGTTTATTGGGCAAATGTCTCTTTTTAATTAAAATGCTGACAACTTGTTGATATCTGAAACATCTGTGACAACCAGTAAAAGTAAAGTAACTCCAGCTTTTAAGTAAATGTAGTGGAGTACAATTTCCCTCTGAAATTTAGCGCAGTAGAAATATAAAGTAGCATAAAATTGTAATACTCAAGTCACGTGTCATTCAAGCTTTAAGCACAGGACTGGAGTGAACAGAAAATCACGTTTCTCCAGGTGAACTAAACAGTTCTTTAAGTGGAAAACAAATCAAATTCCATTCAAATAAATCCAGTGCATCACTACGACAAAAGATAAAACAGTCCGTGCGTTTTTACGTCCCCACTTCATTGCAATTATACGTGTTTTGATGGGACCGTGAGCTCACAGGGGCCTCGTGCGGTCAACCGGAGGAATTCCCATATAAGACTGGGTGGTACACGCCCGCTTTTCACCGAGCGCAAGCCTCCAAGTTAAGACGCTCAACTTTTCTGCCTTCACTTTGTCCCGGAGCTCGCTGCTGTCGCCTCCCTCCGAGGAGCAATGCTGGAGGGCCAACATGATCGTTAACTACACACGGAATATTTCGCAACTTGTGGTCTACTGACGCACCGGCGGACAGCCCTCCACCACAGGTAAACTCACCTGGCTGAGTGTTCTTCTGTCTGTTCTTCTTTTAGGATTATATTTTGGCTTCTCTCGGCAAAATGTTTTGTTTTGTCCATTTCACTTTTGTTTATTTGTCTATGTCAGTACGTATGCTTTGTTACTAAGCCAAGTCGGACGTGTAGTTGTAAAGCTAATTGCACAATAAAGGAAGGCTTCTCAAGTCGTGGCGAAAACTGTCCTTTACGTGGAATCATATCCGTAGTGTTTACTCAAAGCAATGTTTGCACAGCTAGAAAACTCAGAATGACTCCATGGACCTTTCCACTGTATTGTTTTTGGCTCTCACTTTCATGTGGGTCACTGTCTTGTTTAAAGTTAGAAATGGAGCTTACTGTGATTTCAGTCTTATTCAGCTAACCGGTTTCGGTATGTGCACTTGCTTTGGAGTCAAGTCACCAGTGGAGAAATGTACACAAGTACATGTTCTCAAGTACTTGTAGGTACTTGTTCTTGTCTTTTCGTTTCATGCCACTCTCTCCTTCTACTCCACCACGTTACAGAGGGAAATATTGTACTTTTGGCTTCACTACAATTATTTGACAGCTTTAGTTACTTTGCAAATTAAGATTTTTTACATACAAAACATACAAATATGATGTTTTGTTATAAATTAGACTAACAGTATCCAAGTACAGCGGAAAGGATTGGTTAATCAATTAGCAGGTTGACAGAAACTTAATTAGCAACTGTTTTGATTATTGTGTAAGTCATTTTTCACGCAAACATATTTAATGGTTTCAGCTACACAAATGAGAAAATATGCTACTTTTCTCTTTTAATTACTTTTAATAATATGAATTTGTGTTTAATAACTTTGAACATTGTACCATGTGTTGGACAAAACGATCAATCAATTACTATAGACAGTAATAAGTAGATTAATTCACAATGAAAATAATCATTAGTTGCAGTCCTACACAAAATTGTTAAAAATTGGCTCCTCCTCAACCAACGACAACAGGAAAATCCTGCTCTTTATATGAATGTATGAGTAATAATGATTTAATGATATAATATATAGTAGTGTATCAGTCACAGGGGACATTTTACTTTCACTTAAGTAAAGGTTATGAATACTTTCTCCACCAGTGCAGGTCGCTAAATCTCTGTTGGCCTTGGACAAATCTGCATTTTGCACTGATTTGGCCTAGTTAAGCATTTCAGTTAAGTTTTCATTACTCTTAATATCCCCTACTTTTTTTTTTTACTTAATAAATGTATAGGTTAAAAATAATAATTCTTTACAATCCTAATTTTCCAGAAACCAAGATAATGTCTTCAGATATTTTGTTTTGTCCAAACAGTCCAAACCCCAAAGACATTCAGTTTACTGTCACATAGGACAACTAAAAGCAGCAAACCCTTATTTGAGAAGTGGGAAATGGGGAATGTTTTTGATAAATAACAATTAATCCGTTTATTTTCATTTCCGTTTCAATTCATCGTTTCAGCTACTCTTCGCTTGATATATGTTTCCACAAATGGTTCTGCTTCTTATGTTTCTCACTCTCTTTTCACAGACTCACCTCTAAAATGGCCCAACAGAACTACAACTGTCATTATAATGAGTCTATGGACTTCTTCTACAACAACAGTGGCGCTGTAGATAAATGGGACAAAACACAGCTCATCCTGGTGCAGGTGGTGGGCTCTCTCTGCTGCTGTTTCATCCTGGTCTCCAACACCATGGTCATAGCTGCTGTCATCACCAATAAGAGGTTTCACTACCCTTTCTACTATCTTCTTTCCAACCTCGCCACCTCAGACTTCCTGGCAGGCATAGCGTACGTGTACCTCATGTTTAACACAGGTGAGGTGTCACGGACACTTACAGTTAAAGAATACTTCATCCGTCAAGGTCTTCTGGATATCAGTCTCTCAGCCTCGCTGGCTAACCTGCTGGTAATAGCTCTGGAGCGCTACATCTCCGTCATGAATTGGAAAGTCCACAGCAACCTGACGAAGAGGAGGGTGACCCTGCTGATCGTGCTGGTGTGGGCCATCTCCATCTTCATTGGGGCTGTACCGAGTCTGGGCTGGAACTGCATCTGCAACCTGAGCGACTGCTCCCAACTGGCTCCCATCTTCAGCAAGAGCTACCTGACCTTCTGGTCTGCGTCTAACCTGGTGATGTTCCTGGTGATGGTGGGCATTTACCTGAGGATCTATGCCTATGTCAAGAAGAAGACGTCAATGCTCACGCCACACACCAGCGGCTCCATCAACCGCAAGAGGACACCTATCAAGCTCATCAAGACAGTCATGGTTGTGCTTGGTGGGTGCTTTATTATAAAAAAGGATGTCTGTTGTCGCAGCAGTATCACTGATGATACAGCAGTGAGTGTTTCCTGCATTAGTCAGGTGTAAGTAGTTGTGGTTTACAGCTGTGTGTATTTCGTCAGGCTTTAAAGAGGTCACAGAGTCCAGTCAATTCACCAGGTCACTGCTGATCACACACGATTGTAATCTATGTTTTCCTGATATAAGAGAAAACCTTGGGCATAATAACACTTTCAGTAAACTTGTCGAGTGCTTATCAGTGATTTGAGGGCAGCCATAAATGAAAGCAAAAGAGGAGTTGGCTAAATAATTTTTTGCCCAGTGGCTAAAAAAACATTTACCCATTATCGCTCATTCTATCACTAGAAATATTTTTTCTCGATTCAGTCTATAAAACGTTAAAAATGTTTTATCCAGAGCCCAAAGGGAAATCTTTAAATTTAAATTAAATAACGGGACACATTTAACTTAAACTCTTAAAGTTTAAATAAATTAAACCATAAACAATTAATTGATTATGAAGTTGTAGGCAATTTATTTTCTGTTCATCGGCTAATTGATTAATCAACTTGTTGTTGCAGCATTACCCCATTATTTTCCCAGAGTAAGAAAGCACAAAAAGGCTAAAGTTTCCTTCTATTCATGTGCATTTTTATCCTAGATGAGGCCATCAGATATCCAAGTCTGACTTTCTTTGTTTAGGTGTTGTAACAGAATGCTTTGCAATCGTTTTCCTCCTAGCACTTTCCTTTGAGAACGGAACAATAGGACTGCAACAGCATATTCTGCTAGAACAGAAAAAATAGGGTATTAAATGCATATTCTTATGGAAGCATAAAACACAATGTGCTTAGTGAATTCCCATACTATCAAATTCTGGTGACACTGATGCATTTCAGATAGCACTGCAGGATGAATTCTACTCAGTGTTGAATGCACTCAGTTTCTGTTATCATACACCCTGTCAGTTATCCAGATAAAAACATGCATGAGATAGTTGTTGTGACTTTGCACAAGAAATGGTAATAGTTTGTCATTGTTCTTTGTCTCTTTTATCACTTGGCTTGCCTGGCCAGATGGCCTTTGTACACACTTAATTCCAGACTGATGTGTATTTATCTCTCCCTGCAAGGACACTGCTCTGTGCAGTGCGCCACACTGCCACACCACACTGGCCTTCAATGAACGTTCCCTTCTCCCTACCCATCAAAAAAAAAAGAGGAACAAGAAGCTATACTTGAGGACTATGTTAATTGCTTTCACATGTTTGGCAGAGTTCCCTTTAGCTTGTGCAAGTTTTAGTACCCAAGTATCATTGTTAAATTCCATGTTGAGACTGCTGTGACTTTGGGTTTGATGTAAAAGCAAAAGACTACCTGAAGCAATGTTGTAAAAAGGCGGTGCAAAGATTATGGCAGCAATATAAGGAGGGACATCTTCATGGTTTAGAACCATGTGATATATTAGCAGCAGGTAAAACACTGTCTGCTCAGGCAGAAATCTCAACTGGACAAACCAGTTCGGAGAGCTGCGTAACCCACACCATGCTTTGTTATAACCAGACTGAAATGAATGAGTGCATAAGCGCTGGATTGTTTGACATTGTCACACATGTGTAATGAGTGTGTAAATGTGCACGTTAATCAATTATTTAGTTACTAAGAAATAAGTATAAGGACTGACATCTCTTTTATTCATGGCACTAGTTTGGTAAAATATTATTCTTTGAGTTTAGCAGCCAACAGCTGTATATCTGGGATTTGGGGGCCTGTTTGTCAAGAAGAGCATCAAACTGCACCATGTAGAGTCAGACTTTTGTTTTCATTCTTTAAGTGCAACCAACATTGTCTAAGAAAAGGAACATATGCTTGAAACATGTGTCTCTAAAACCCTCAGATGTTTTTCTTTATCAGAGATTAAAGGGAAATAAAGTCCACATTTAAACTCTAGTACATCAAAAACTGCCAATGGAAGACCTTTTAAACAGGGTCTCACTCAATTTCAGTTCATATTACTTTATTTTAAAACATGTGGGCCATCAGAGACGAAGTCTTCACTGTCAAAATGTGGCAAACGTTTTGACTTTCTGGCTCGGCAACAGTGAAAAAACAAACATTTAGATCAACCAGACCCCTACCAGACCCTCTCTGTTGACGTGCACATGTATCCATGTTTTTGTGTGTGTGTTTGAGACAGAGAGAGCGAGCGAGAGAGAGAGAGAGAGAGAGAGAG